>OMLP01046123.1:182870-214106 GCA_900302685.1 Spondyliosoma cantharus
TTTTGTAATGGTAATGTATAAATTTGTTGATTTGGGTTGTTTGATAACGTAGCTCTATTAACCTAGATGAAACATCTGCGTGCTAGTTCACTTATTTTCAATTAATATAGGCCTAATGTGTTGGCTAAAATAAAATAGAATGAGTGAAGTCTGTTTAAATAATGTTTCAGTAAATATTGTTTTTTTTAAATATATAAAACGTTTTAAATATAAAAACCTTGTGCAGTTGTATAGCTCCAGCATTAAGTATGAACCTTTAACCTTTGACCTTACAGATTGTAACCAATGAAATGTCTCTTTAAACTTTAAAGGCAACAATGATAACGAACGCCTGGCGATTGCTAGACAGCGAATCCCATACCGTCTTGGTCGAGTAGTTGACGAATGGCTACTCGACAAAGGTAAAATCACTGATTAAAATTTCAAATAAAATAATTTGATCATAACCAAGTTGTAGATATATTTTGTAAATAATAAACATAAAAAATAAATGTTCAGTAAAACTTTTAAAAAACTAAATGATTGGAACAGTTAAATTTAGTTCATAGTGTTTCATAATAATGTATTCATTTGATAGATGTCAGCTGTTTTAATAAGTGTTTATTGTCAACTTAAGGTTAAAGGGACTGTAAATATGAATTTAAATCCACTTACTGAAGTAATATTGTTAAAATGTCTATAAATTACTGAAGCATTTTGCTGTAAAACATCTAAATGATAAATTTAAAAAGTTCTAGTTTAATCATTCATAAGTTGTTAAGTGTTATTTGAAACACTTTTGAAACATATGCAGTACATACACAGTACTCAGTGTAATTTGATTTATTCTGTTTAAACTGCTAGAGATGATAAATAGAGTGCAATATGAATTGGCATCAGAATTTTGAGTCCCTTTAACAGACATTGTAAATATGTATAGGGCATTAGATCAAGGAACTGTAATATAAAACAAACTGAGTGCATGCTTTGTTTTTTTATAGTTCAATAACTAATTCATATTTTTCACTTAAAATGTGAAATGAGCTCTATCATTTTCTGTTTTGGTTTGAGTTTCATTTTGTTTGTACACTCTGTTTTTGCTTTATGACAGTGCCGTCATGAAATGTTTATTTTTGGTTATTCCATGTGCCCAACCATATCTGTTCTGAGTTTGAGTTTCCTTGGTTGCTTTTGCTAAAAGGATGAATAGTTCCCATATTTCTTCAAGTGCGCCCTGCTTCCTGTGAGATTGTGCACTAGAAAAGTCAGATTCTCACAGACTGTAGCCGTTTTATAAGCCTGTTTTTATTTTTTCATGCTTGCTCTCTACAAAGTTTATAAATCTTAAAGTTTTAAGGGAAAATGCGAGATATCATAAGCAAAGCATCATGTAATGTGTGCTTTTAGCTTTTGTTAGACAAATGTTTTACGCATTTGTCTTATTTTCCAGGTAATTTCCTGCAAACAGATTGTCCAATTCTATTACTTTAAAGATTATGTTCCCTTTTTAAGTGTAGTTAAATCTATTACACACCCATGACATCACCACTCCTGATTAATCTTCTTTATAGTTATTTTAGATTAGGCTGCCCTTTTAGCAAAGCTGCATTGATTTTGTAAATCCTGTATTTTTTATTTGTTGTTTTTTTTTTCTTTTTAAAGGCATCTCATCATTTTAACTGCAATAAATTACCCGGGTTTGCCTCTACAACCCGTAATTTATTGGTCTCATTAGCCACTGGGCAAATAATCTGTCTTTCTGTCTTTTTTTTTTTTTTCCTGTTCTGTTAAAGTGGCTGAGTCCACAGTTCAACATACTTGTATATATGAAACATTGTTCTCCCACAGGGCGGCAGCTTACAATCTTCAACAGCCAAACCACTATACAGATTGGGGGCTGGGAGCGAGACCGGAGTCGATCCTTTCAGGGCCAGCTCTCGGGCCTCTACTATAATGGCTTGAAGGTTTTCAACATGGCCGCGGAAGGCGATCCCAACATTAAGATCCAGGGCAGTGTGCGGCTCGTGGGGGACTCGCCCTCCTCTATCACACCGCAGTCGAGCACCACAGCCAATCGCTCGGAGACATCCACGTCCATCATGGAGATCACCACCACCACGGCGTCCAGCAGGCGAGTCAAGCAGACGACGCCGCGAGAGCCTCAGCAGGTAAGATCTTCTTCAAATGATTCCGCTGTACATGACTTCCACTCCCATCATTATGTTCTTAAAATTATCCATTTCAAAATACCCACAATGCACAGCATGAAGCTAAGCACATCATGGATTAATATAATACATCACATCATTATGCGCTAATATAGTGGAACGTCTTACTTTATTGTGTCATGTCTTTCTTCTCCTTGAGTCCTCTGACCTAAAAACTGAAGGAAAATAAGTGCCTCGTTCCACCATTGGGAAAAGCACCACAGGCACGCTGTCGAGTGTTTCTCCCCATGCAATCAGATGTGGCACCGTGTGGTGTGTGTGTGTGTTTCAGAGTGATAACCATCCTAGAGGTCCTCCATCATCTTTATCTGTCCTGCATGGGCGGTGCAGCATCTGCAGGAGCATATTACTTCTCAAATGTCACAATGTGTGACTAAACAATGCAACACAAATCCTATCAAATGAAATGGCGACCAGGCCATTCTTGTACAGTCCTTGCCAAGAACAGAGGATGCTTCCTGTTAAATCTGGGACAAAACAACAGCAGCCATGGATTTTGAATCAAAAATGGGCTCTGTAAAAGTGTATTGTACACCATTTAGAAATGTCTACTTGTTCATATAAGAATCAAATTCTTAATCCTTGTGAAACTGATGTAAAATCCAAAATGTAAATGGTAGTCTCAGAGTTTTCTTCTTTATATTTTTTGACTTGCAAACACTGACTTGATTTACTGGTGTCGCTGCATTGCATTGTAATTAGCTTGCACCATGCTCACGGAACTTCATTACGATCTAGGAATACCTGTGAACTGAACAGAAGATGGCATTGACTCATTTAGGTCACTAAGAAAAATTGTTCTGTGGATTATTTTTATCACAACAAAGGGAATAGTCAGAACGTAAGAAATGCCTTCATGTGTTGTTGGTACAAAAACAGAAGCTCAATAGCCCGCAGGAAATCGTGAGCCTGAGCAAACAATCAAAAAGCGGCCTCATTGATAACCAACAAACATGTGCTTCACTTGTTATCGAGACAATAACAGTGCATTAACAATGATATGAGACTCAGGTAAGCCTTGATAGGAATTAAGTGAAATGTGATTGCTGAGTTAGAACATAGAAATCATGAAGATTTGTTGAAATGTGAGTCAGAAATTAAAATATTAATTCAGTCATTTGCAGGGAGATCATACAAAGTAACTTGCGTCGCCGTAGACTAAAATGACCCATTAATCAGGGCTTAATCAGCTTTTACAAATATAGTTTAAAATCATTTTGGATTTAACTCATTTTGGATTAATCGGATTGGGTAAAGGAAGATTAGAACATCTCCAGGAGGGGGTGGGTTTTAACTTCACACTGAGAAATATACACACAATGAAAATTATTTGATTTTAATTTCCCTTTTCGACAGATTTTATAACTTTTTGTGTCATTACAGTTCCACAGAGAAACAGTTAACACACATCCATTTCAAGGATTGGTAAATAAAACCTTTCGGTGTCCTCATAGGTGTGTAGTGTTGATTGGTTTCATTGTCCAGAAGTGACTCAAATGATGCTCTTTAACCCGGTTGAATATTTCATTTCAAATTAATACCTCGGGGCCTTTATCTGCACAGAAAGCAGCAAGAAGCCTTGAACCACATGTAATTTTCTCTGTGTGCTTTTTACATAGAGCTTAAGGAAAATTCAATCACATTCAAAGCGAACAAAATAAAATGTCAAGTTCCTTTCTTTCAGTGCAGCAGACTGTTCAGGCTACAGCTCATTTTATAAAGTGACAAACTCCCAGCAATGGTAAAGACCCACATTACTGGCTGTCCCCTCACTCTCTTTCTCTCTCTCTGATCTGAGACCATCAGAACGGTTTGTGTAAGGGTCCGCAGATGCTGACAAATAATATAATCATAAATATTGATCCAGGGGAATGGTTTTCTCTCAGACTCAGCATGGCTCCTGAACCGTTGCAGAAGCATGTAATGCAGGCGAAATATCAGACAATATACTATAATTATATAGCAACTACATGCAGGGTTATAAATTGACACTGAGGAACCAAGAGATTGGCAGAAAGGAACAGGCTTGATGAGATGGATGCCCGTCTTTTTCAGGCCTTTTTTATCTGGAGAGAAATAAAGTGATATAAATGTCCGTTGCAATTTAGAAATGCAGTTTATTACAGAGATATTTATCAATTTACATCGTTTTTTCACGTCACTTTTTGGTGGCCACCTCAAGATTTTCAAATTCTGGTGGTGCCACTGCGTATCGGTGAGGCTTCAGGCATGTTAGCGGTGACACTGTAATGATTTTTTTGGAAGAATACATTTAGGCACATGCTGTACCGTCGGGGGTAAGTTGCAAAATTGTACTTAAAGTGGCATTTAAGGCTCGGAAAAGGGAGAATAGTCAAGGCTAACCGTGATGGGTTAGGTGTTATCTAATGCATTCAAGCCGAAAAAAAAAGGTCATTGGCTCAAAGAGATGCTCTGCGATGTAGGCGGAGAGATGAATGAGGCGTATAAGAACGTGTGCATCGGGAGATGTCAGTGTGTTCAGTTTGATTCAACGTGACGACCTTCCCGTGGAGAGAGCTCCTGCGGTAGGACATTACTGTCTCAGGACACTACACTTACAAAGACATGGTGTCTGGCCCCTGTAAAAAAGATGGTGCATTCACTGTCCTTTATGTCGAATAGTCAGCATTTTAATGATTGTCCAGCTGTTCCATTTCCCCTCTGATGGCGAACGCAATTCAGTGAATGCTTTTATACCCTGAGAGCCTTACATTACAGGGACACATACATTTTTAGTATGGCTCGCTGTATTGGAAATGGAATGGCTCACACTTGCGGCGGCGACAGGGTCAAATCAGGCTCAAACCATTGAGGCTTGGTGAAAATGCTGCTCGAGAAAATGAAGATCAGTCTGTCACAGAGTGCCACTGAATCCGATGAAGAATAAATCTAAGACCTTTTAATAGGCCTGTTTAACAGTGAGGGGTTATGGTCAAGGCACTTTGGTGTAAACTCATAACACATAAATCTTTAATTCACTTGTTGTAAGTGCCCATTACTTTCAATATCAATATGTGGATATGATCATGTTTTTTTTATATTAACAATGGATGCATGAGAGCAGCCTTCCCTCAGCTCTCTTGAGCTTTAGAGACGTAGCAGTTAGCGACTAGCTGGTGAACATATTGGAGCATTTAGCAGCTAAAGAGCAAAATATTTCCCCAAGGAGATGGTATAGTGAATATTGGGCAAAAAACAAAATGTGTGGAGCATAATTGCAAGAGGAATTTGGTCAAAATCCCTCCAATATGATTGAATAACTCCAAAAGCGAGCATGGCTTAGTGCACCCTGAGCAATATGAAGCTTTTAACACATACAGAGCTATAAAGGAGCATTGTCTTCCACTACACCACCTTGTTAGATCAATTTGGAATTACGGTATAAGAAGCGCTTTTTGAGATCTGACACAAATACCTTTTATGTATGGTGTTGCTCTGCGAGCTAAAACAATTATGTGCAGTTTTATATGAAGGGCAGGAGTAGACAGTTGCCCCAAAAGTTTGAGTGGATACATTTGTATATATATGGGAAGTATATTTGATAAAAGTACATATATTATTAATTTTTAAAGGTGCAGTACATAAGAATTGCCATTTGTTGAATTCAAACACAAAACAAATAGGGGGCAGCATTTCACCAGAGTAACCAAAAACTGTTGCCAACTGTAGCTGCCATTTGCTAGTAAGCTGGGAACTTGGAGCCCCAGCGAAAGGTTTACACTGCTAACACAGGTGCTTTGGACAGGGATGGGCCGGGGCTCGCTGGTCGGCATGCTTGACATGCTTTGCAGTACAACACATAAACAAGATCACTTCAAAACTGTTATTTCTTTCTTTTTTGTTAAGAAATTCTTACATAATGCACTTTTAAATATTTTTTTACAATGTTTGACAGAAACCAAACATGGAAAATGCATTCGTTTTTCCCCTTCACTGTGTCTTTGTCAATAAACTGATTGACATGGTTGTGATGGTGAAAGAATAGTAGACTAAATGAAATAGAGCTTGATATAATAATCCAATCAGTTTGTCTACGTGTATGATAACCCCCCACTCTCTGATAGCTGATTACTCTTGTTGCATGCCGTCAATAAAAAATAAAGTATGCAACTAACACTACTGTCTCTCACTGCGTACTCACGGTCATAATGCCAGCAAATTAAATCTTTCAGTCACACCGGCTCTGTAGATTTAGGATGTGTCTTCTTGCTCTGGCCCACTCGAGGGTAAAGCCTGTGCTAATCATAATTAGTGTAATGCTTTTGAAGTGTCTGAGGGGACTCTGCCTTCTCAGGTGTCCTATCAAAAAGTTCTCTAAATGCTCAACTGAGGTTACATTGTTATTGAATACTGTGGACCTTGGCTTATGGGTAACATTACATTAATGTCATTCTTCTCAAACCACTGGGTGTCCACTCATGCTTTATTAACAAGGATATTAGCATCTTAGAGCACACTAGCCCTAATCAAGAAAGAAATGCACCATGGGAGAGAAAAAAAAAACTGATGAGTCAGAATGATTATTTTAATAGTGATTAGATTTTTCCTTTTGCTGAAGGGATAATTGGATTGATTAAATTCCAGGGCTTACAATCCACTCAGATAAAGATATAGTAAAAAATATTGAGTCCTAGCCTTGATTTTACTTTATTTGATCATGTCTTGAGGTTTCCCGACTAAGAGATTCTACACTGTGCTGTACCATGTCAAACACTCTCTGTAGCGGCTGTTTCTGCTGTGTGCTTCCTGTCCTACGCGGGGGAGGTAGCTTACTGTAGGGCCTGACTGTCATGTCTTAATGAAGTGTCTGCTCTCTATAGTGCTGCCTAGTCACATCCAATTAAACCATAATGCACTTGCGTATGCATTCACAAACAATGGACCAGCCAGCGACTCACCTCTCTCCTTTATACTGCGGTTTGAGAAAACTAGAGACCTCCACTGCACTTCCCTTTGTGCTAATTGGAGACAGTTTTCATATTTTTGAGATAACATTTGACCACAGCTGCTGTGTGGGATATTATTGCATTGTTAGAATTCGATACGAATGTAAGCGCAGAAACATATTGTTAGTTGCAGCTTTTGAAGGGCCAGTGGACGAAATGAAGGAAAGTATCGAGCTGTAGAAAGATAGCATTTAATAACAGGTGATGCTTAATCAAAACTACTCAAGGATAAGAGATAGTGGCCTATGTAGCTGTTACCCTCCCAGCTAAAAGGGGAGAGAAAAAAGACGAAAGCTTGCTATCTAGAAGAGCCATTGAGAGCTCTTGACAGTGATGGATCCTCACCTGCATTGCTCTGTATTATCAAGCCCGGCCAGCACACATACAGTATATAAATCTCAAGAGCGGTCGTAGTGTGAAGCTGCCATCCACCACCAGTGCTGTCTGCAGGAACATCCTCTAAAGTTGGTATTGACACAAGGACAGAATACTCCGGGAGGAAAATGTTATATGTCTTATGCAGTATAAACATTAATGTTGGAGAATTGAAAAGAATGTTGTTGAGCGTCTCAGTCAGTGTTTATAGGCATGGTCTACTTTTTAATAATAACAATCAGCAGTCATTTTTAGTTCTCTTTTATGATATACTGGTAAAGAAACATTGACTTGACACTTGGTAAAATGTAGCAGACAAACTAGAACAGTATCCACAAGTTTCCTGGGGAGTCTCACACAGGGAGGTTACTGGGGAAACAATTATGAATAATGCTCAAGAGTATTCTCATAACTGACACACCAAGGGCATGCTCAAGGCTTTAGAAGTTCAGTAATTATAGTGTATTTAGTAGGGGTGTAACAATACATGTATTTGTATTGAACCGTTTCGGTACAGGACGTTCGGTTCGGTACACGCCTGTGCACGGGTGGGTTCCTGGAACGGAAGTTGCGTGTGTTTATTTTCCGCCGGCAGCTACACGTGCAGCCCGTTTGCATCATAGCTAACGCTAGCGAGAAAACCAGAGCTTGAACACCCTCCCGATTCGCTACAGTCTCCTGCTTTGGAACACTTGGGCTTCCTTAAATATTGCAACGGAGAAAGACACGTTTCCAGTGTGACAGTTTAACTCCGGTGGTCATTTTAACTGCCGAGGGTCCCAGGTGTGCTGGAGGTGCGGTTTGAGAATCCCGTCTCGAGAGGGGTCCTCGGCCATGTCCGCTAACCAGGAAAAACATTCCGATCGCCCTGCTCATCGATCCAAGTCATGTACATGTATATTCATTTTGACGTGACTTGAACACTACTATTCCACACGGAGATGCCGGACCACTGCAAACCACTGTTCGACGAGAGCTACAGAGCACACAGTGACAGTGTAGGTGACTGTGTTGATGCCTGTCCAAAAAAACATGACTGTCAATAAATTGTCCAAAAGTGCATATTGTCGTCCTTATATCTTCGAATTTATGTTTATAATATTTCATATAGTTTTTGTTTGAGAATATTTTATTCATTGAAAAGCTTATTTTATATATATTTTGTTTATTTGAGAATAATTTATTAACTTATTACCAGGCAGCACTTTACAACAGTATTCTATTTTTTTAAATTGTATTTTCGTATTTTGTATGTTACAATAAATTGTTGGTTTACAAAAGTTCTGAATACACAACAAGCAAATTTATGTTTTGCATTTTGTTCCCATACTGTACCGAAAATGAACCAAACCGTGACCTCAAAACCGAGGTATGTATCAAACTGTGATTTTTGTGTATCGTTACACCCCTAGTATTTAGTATTCGATTGATAAAGTAGTAGTCTAGTAGTAGTCTAGATCTTCATAAATCAATGATATGCCAAACCAATCACTTAAAAAAAAAAAGAGAATTAGCATCTCATTCCCAATTCCAGTTAACTGACAGGACGCATGGGAAGTTGTGCCCATAATTTGCCCAATGTAAGATTCGGGCAAAGGAATATGGTGGACACTAGATTTGGGCGGCACCCAGCCTGTCCAGTCTCTCTAGCCCAGAGACACTCCGGGAGCAAAAAGGCATCTAGTGAGAGATATTACCCAAGAGGAGCTACAGGTCACAGTCCACTCTATAATCATTGCTATTACATTTTTATTGAGTTAATAAAACTGGACTCAGAGTCAACAGTCATTCTCGCAGCATCAATCAGCTTCCTACCATGCTAATAACATTTGCAACGCTAACATACCAATACTAAGCAGGTAATGTTCAATATGTTCACCTGTTAGTATGCTAATGTTTGCTTACCAGCACTAAATACAAAATATCTCTCTTGAATATCTATGGGAAATTTCATACAATCAATCTAATATTTATTCACCTCACGGTGGCACACAAGGAAGATTCAGAGGAATACCAAAGTCATAAGGATATATTGTCTGTTATCACAGTACAGTAGTGACAAGTACATGTCAAGCTCTTTCCTTGAATGAGTTAAAACTCTGACCTGCTGGTGGTGCTCACAGAGCACCATCAAAGTCTTGCTCTGAGGGCCTTGACTATCGAATGTAAGATAGCCCCATTTTTTCAATAGTAATTCAGTAGCAATGTCTTATATTCAGGACAAATGGTATTTCTTAAACACAACAGTGTCAATTCACCTCATATGGTGTTTTATGCTTGTCTTGTTTCTTTCATAACCTGATTGTGGAGTACAATTTCCGTGTTATACCTTGTTGCTGGTGGAAATTCAAGAAATGCAGATTATAGCCTCTTCCTAGAGAGAATGAATGGCCACTATGTCACATTATTGCCACCAAATAGCCAATTGGCCCCACTATTTCAGAATTAACCCTAGGTAAGGTGGGTGTAATGGCCATTCAGGGGAAGTGAGGGACATTCAAAACACATTGTGTGGGCCATTTCATCTGCACTCACAGCACATGCTTCAGTTCCAGCTGAACTGGCTTGTAGTGGCTCTGTTTGTCTTGGTCCCTGAGACGAGGGGCAGAAACCTGCCCTCTCTATAATTCACTGGGATAATCGAAGATTTGACATGCTGCACTGCTACACCTTCAGTGCAGTGCTTGGATACCTACTAGCCTCCCTTGCCGTCTCTTACAAACACACTATAATAAACTTAGTGTCACAGTAATCTTGTGGTGAAAAATCACCTGCAACTTAGTACCCAATAACTGCTCAGTCTGCAGCTCCTCTCCTCTTATATTCATCAATGCGCTATGTCTCTTTATTGTACTACCTTGAGGCATTGTTGTGATTGTCTTGATAGTGGTAGGGATTATTGTTTTACAAGCTAAGACTGCAATAAGTCTGCACAACCTAGATTTAATACTAATCCTGCATGCATCAATATTCAGACCTGAGACTTATCTCGGGTATTAAGCTCTCCTCAGGCAACTGCACACATGCAGTGAAGGTTCTTTAATTGTGATACATGATACCACACTCTGATTTGAGTTTAAGGATGATTCAATCTTTGTTTAGTTTGGGATGAATCATACCTACTTTTATATTTCAACATTGTCTCTAATTCTAATATAAGAAAGTCTCCATCGAAAAACCATAATCAAAATACCCATCCTGCATCTTCATATTCTAATGATCACTTGATCATTAGTCTTTACCAATCACTGATATGAATTTTTGATCCGGTCTCTTTTCACTTGCACTATAGTTCTTTTGTAGTTGGAGCTTCCAACACATTCTCATCCCAGGTCGTCAAGTACCAGCACCACTTTGTCACACCCTTCGGCATTTCATACAGATGCACAAGGTAAAGTTTAGCGTCTGGTTAAGATACGCGGAAGCCCTTTCAGACACTTGGTTAATGTGAAATGGCACTTTGGTCAGGTTTTAGCTGCACACACTGCTTGGTGATGTTTAAGAAAAGATCTGTGACGAACCACATCTGTACACAACTTTCGGTGGAGCAGTTGTTTGCATCGTCCTAGGGCCCAGACAAACCAAATCGACATCAGAGAACTAGTGGCAATGAAGCTTAACTGTTGCATCGCCTTACGTCACCTGTGTCTCAGCCACAAAGCTGAACTTGAACGCTACGCAAAGACTACAGCCAACTGCCAGCTAGCTCATAAATTCTGTCCATTTCGTTCTGCCCCTGCATGAGAGAAATAACTCTATATTACATCAGATGGCATTAGTTTGGACTGTGGATATACAAACTGTTGTTTTGATGTAGCACACTTATTAAGACCACTCTCGCCAATATAGCCACTACGATCCGCTGTAGATTTAATAAGCTCAATTGGATGCAGATATGCCAAAAAGTAAATAAGAGTTCCGACTAGGGCCAACGGTGCAGGACAAAGCACAAGAACTAGGGTCACAGACTCTCACCGACAGCCTGAAATTAGCAGACTGTTGTCCTGGTGTGTCAATGCCCTCATATAGCCAGGGATATGTTTACGTATAAGTTTTGCGTATTGTCCAGGGAATTTCTGACAGATGCTAAGGGTATCTTCTGTATCTGCATGAGAAGCCCTGGCATGTGACAAAACTTTGATATTTTTTGCCCTGGGAATAAGCTGGAGCTTCCTATAACGTGAAGTTGTAAGAATTAGTCTTTTGCCTTGTCTCCACTGGGTTTGACAAACCAGAAGGTTTCCAATACAGTATGTCATTGACAAGGCAACACTGTATGGCACAGCTGTGACCAACGTTGTCACAGGTGCTTGTGGCTCAGGAGGTAGAGCGGTCTTCCACCAATTGTTGGTAGGTTGGAACTCTTTGAGTAGTCGCTCAGACTAGCAAAGTGCTTTAGAAATGCAGTCCATTTACCATTTTTATGCCGTGGTTGGCAGACAAGTGAAGAGGCTAACCTTAGCACCACAAACTGCTATTAATAGATATTCTTTTTTACATTTCCTTGTGATGACTTTTAAATGTCACTATTGTTAAATGTATTGAAGGACCCAACCTACAGCTGGAAATTGACAGAATGAGGCAAAAAGAGGGAGAGACAAGCAACAGAGCAGCTCACTCCCCGGTGTCCAGCTCTCAAGAGTCAGTCAGGTCAAGATGCACTGGCAGCTGCCAAAGACTGACTCCAAGCAGCTGCTGCTTTCTCTACTAAATCAGGTGGCTCTATCATTTCCGAGCTTTGATTTCCCCAAGAACAAATACAATATGCTGGAGCTACTTACTGGAAAAAATAGCTCACTGCTGGAAACGTCAGACTTTTGAGAATACAAATGCTTCCTAAACATTACCGGCAAATGTAATTAAACTATTAAGGCACTGTCCAACATTGTGCAAACAAGCTTCTGAATCAGAATATTCTTTGTATATTGAAAGAAACTTCCCGGCAGTGCTCATCTAAACAAACATGCTGTGTTATTAACAGTAGTGTTTGCCATGTTGAAAACCACCTCTTGCACTCAGGACAGTGCAGTGGAAACAATAGCAGAGCTTCTGACGACGGCAAGTTACTGTATTGAGAAAAGACCTGACTGTGAGTCTACATTACCAGTGCGCACATACACCGACCAACCTGTCTTTGTTATTCTACAAGATCAGCCATTTTGTGTTTATCTTGTCTGTCTTCTCTAACTGCAAAGTGGTCATCGGCTTCCTTCCATTTCAGTTTTGATTTTACAGTTATTAAGCAACAGACCACTCAAAGTAGAACAGTAAGTTGTTTTTGATTGACAGGCACACCCTCAATTAGTCAAAAGGCACTTTCATTCTCATCAACTAATGGAGAAAATATGAGCATCTCACAAAAAAGCTCGGACTGTAGTCTGAGTAGCTGGCAGTACAAATGAATGTCCCTGCTCAATTTATTGCAGAATAAAAAAGCTTAGGTTGACTTTGTTTGTTTAACTCATAATAATAGGAGTTCTACCCATCTGTGTTTGTGCTAGTGTCAGCTGTGGGACCACCACTCATATACACACCACTCTCACTGCTGCATGGACTATTTTAAAGACGGCTTTATTGCTTTTTTGTTTGTATTGGAAAGTCATAGAGACAGCTGAAGGAAACCAGGTGGTTGCAGGTAGATTGTATGTAATTAGGGCCACCAGTGAGTTCACATGACGGTTAAATGAAACGCAGATGTCTGCAACAGATGTGGATCCACTTCCTGTTAGAACGACATTGCCATGAAGAAAGTGAAATCCTAATATCAAAATAGTCTTCATCTCCTTTTTACATTTCCTACATTTCATTAGACTTACTAACATTTTTGTTTTTCTACTCCGAAAGTTAAGCGCATGTGAATGTTTTAACTCCTTTGGAGTATTTTAGCACAAAAAGTTTATTTTGTTGAGTCTTCGCAGGGTAAAGTCGGAGCCAGGTTTCCAACGTTAATATTGCTGCACTGAGTTGAGCTCAATTGGAAATTACTGATTTGCGATAATGATTGAACAGGTCCTTTTTCATATTTGTGTTAATAGGTATTGCTCGTCACATTGTTAACCAAGTGGAACTCATCTAGACCTAGACATCTAGATCTTATTATAAAACGAAAACCAGAAATCCTTTTTTTCCCCCCTCATTTCTACCTCTGTGAGCTCACCAATTAAAAACATTCACAGCGAAGTGAGAGGTTATGAAGGCACACGATGTACCACATTAACAGGGAGAAGGATTAATCAGCAAGAGTTCAGTCATGTCGGAGGATAATCAACCAAACTGTCTCATTGACTCAGAGACATACTGCAGTGTTTAGTCTGAGTGTCAGTGCCCTGTGAGGTTGTGGTGCCTTCAATTATTCACGGAAAGAAAACATCTTCAGTATAAGATTTCCCCTGCAATGCAGATATATGGGATTGACCATCATGCTACTGAGATACTGTAAACTTCAGAAAGGAGAGAGGGGAGAGCTTTTCGAAAGGTGCACTTCACTGACAGGTGCACTATTGATTTTCTGGTCTTATTTTATTTATTGTCCCTTATGAAAACGGCTAGTGTCACAAGCCTTCTAACCAGACGAAATAGAAAATACAGAGTGTATTATCCAGCAGCTGCATGTGTTACAATGGAAATCTCTCATCTTACCAGACCAGAAACAGCTTGAAGCGAAGGATATGTAGATGGACAGCTCCACCTATGTGCCTCGCTGACCTCCCCCACCTTGGCCCCTAAAGTGAGGTGTGTGTGGTTCTAGGTGGTCCTGGTGTGCGTTGCCCCAGGCCCGGTCATGGGTTTGTGCCCACCCAGCGCTGACAGATGGCAAAGGAGGTAACGCTGTAGACCTGCGGTGGCCCCGGGCCCGCGGCGTTCACTCGCAGCGACAGACCATATCCATCATCTCAGCCTCACCAGGGGCCATTATGGAGGCTGCCCTTCAACATTGTTTCGTACACGTAGAGTGCATGTGACTCACTGATCCAGTCCACCTTGGCAGGCTCGGACACGTTCCAGTGTGTGTGTGTGTTGTTGTGTGCAATTTGATGAATTTTGGAATATTTGGACAGTTGACAGCAGCTGTTTTGGATCTGGCTTCCTTAATTTGTTAAAATCATCACAGCCAAGTTTATCACACTTACAGATATTATTAAAACAGTCAACAAAGCGGCATTGTTGCAGGTTTCACACTCCTGGCAGCATTACAGGCAACTACAGATTGTCCCACCAAGTCTGTTTGGATGACAAGAATGAAACCTACGCAGTGTGAATATTGTCTCTGTTGTTTTTAAAGGATTGGATTGTTCGTCTAGTGGACACTGACAGCTTTACAGCATGTTTTATGGACCATATTGTTGTCTCTCAGGGCATTTACTGTGATGATTTGTAGAAACAAAATACAGTCCTGGGCCAACTGTTGAACATAAGATACAATTTGTCCTACAGCACACAGCTCCCACCTGCAATATTCTGCGATCAGCTGGTTTATACATGACATTCATGAACATGAGCTCCGTGCCAACTGCTCACGGAGCTGTGCTGTGCGCTCTCAGTTTTTTAAAAATAATTTACTCAATAGCAGGAAGAAAGTGTCAGACAAAAACTGGCTTATAGGTGAATGCTCCCCATTTTTCATATAAGCACTGTGAAAAAATTTCACCAAAACAATTTTTTTTTTCTTTTTATCTTCAGTGAAACCCATAGTTTATCCCTCAGTTGTAGAAAAAAACTGTACATAGTTGAAAAGAACATTGGAAAACTTAATGACTAGAAGACCTTGACTGGAGGAGTGTAAATAAATGTCTATATATTGAATCTTCTGTATCTAGAGTTATTTTTATTCAGTAACATCACACTGTACACATCTCATTGTGGCTGGTTCAATTCAGGGAGCAGCCATCTTGTTCTGATGTTGAGCACCAGAAGTACTGTAAAGGCATTTTTAGGAATGGAAGGAACATAATATAAAGTAATGTAATTACTAAATAGATTAAATTAAGGTAAAACAGATTCCAGTAGGTACAGAAATGAAATAAAGACATCCTCATGCCAGCAAATGAAGCAAATGTACGGAACAGACAGAGAGTAATGGAGAAATAGCATTGGGTAAATAATATAACTCAATAATAAAGCAAACAAATGCTTGTGAACTGAATCTGAAGCATATTTAGTTTAATAGTTTGACATTTTTTGGGAAACATTTGCTGTTTTGCTGAAAGTTAGATGTTCAGCTCTCATGTCTGATACGGTAAATATGAAGCTACAGCGAAAAGCCAATTAGGGTAGCTTAGCCTAGCATAAAGAGTGGCAACAGGGGGAAACGCATATGAGTTCATTGGTCTGTTCAAGTCATACAGAGAACGACGTGTGTTTACAGTGGATTCTGAGGTTACTAGACAACAAGAGGAATTCGACAAGTGACTGCATTTGCACCTCATCTTTGGAGGCCACAGGGATGCTCTGGTTTGGGTTGGACAACTATGGAGAAAAGGATTCTGGCTAGAAATTCAATTCCGAGAGATTACTTTACTTTCCAAGGCAGGTACGTGACAGTGACTGTGTGAAAATGAACAGGGAAAAAACAAATATGGGAATCTATAATCATTTCTTTACATCTTTAAAGAAATCTGGCGAAAGAATTCTGCATTCACAAGAAATATTACACTGTGGGCGCTATTTAAACACACTTGGCGCATTGTCCAAAGCGTAAGCGCTTTTAGATTTGCTGCCTGAATGTGCCAGAGCATTTGTTACATGGGCATTACTGTGTTCATGGAAATGTTAAAAATAACTGAAGGAAGCCTCTCTAATTATAAAAAAAGCGTGAAAGCGTGTCAGTGCACCTGACCACACCTCACTTGAACACACCTACAGACGCAAGGCACAAGGCTAGCTGTTTCCTCTTGTTCCCAGTCTTTGCGCTAGCTGAGCTAACACAGCTGTGGGCAGTAGCTTCATATTTCGCATTCAGACATGAAACGGGTGTCAGTGTAATTGTCTGAGTCACGACAAGAAAGCAAAACAAGTGTAGTATCCCAAAATGTTGATTTAGATAGATAGATAGATAGATAGATAGATAGATAGATAGATAGATAGATAGATACTTTATTTATCCCAGGGGAAATTCAAGTATCCAGTAGCATACAGAATACAAAACATACATTAAACTAAAATGAAATGTTTAAATTAAGTAAATTTACTTTACTTTCAAGCAACAAAATAAAACCCTCTTTTTTTGTCGTAAGTTCAATGTCAAGACAAAAGAGAAAAAGGAGATAAGACCAGTATCTATAAATTATTGATAGCAGGTCCAGTCAAAAAGGGCAGTACTAAACAGTCTGTCACTGCCACAGGGACTGATTAGTGATAAAATAATCTATTTTACTTGAGAGACTTCATAAATGGTGCACGATTTAGCCTCTGCATCATTTCCACCCGGAATTTTATTTAGAATACCTTTTATTCCTCTCCGCTGAATGAGAGCCTTGCTCATTAGTTCATGGCGGTCGCACTCGGACCTTTGTGAATGACACATCCAGACCTGGAGGACAGGTATCTGATTATGCTGACGCTCTGTGGGAGCTACAGGCGACCTGGTCTGCTGGTGTAGGGCAAAGCTGCTCTTCCTCTCTCCTCATGTCATGTTTTTGCAAAAGTTACACATGGGAATTAGGCCGGGTACATTCATCTCGGCAGTGATGGCATCTATATTAGGATGACAAATTTGTTCCTGTCACCTGATGAGGGACTGGGACTGCATGTCAAGACGCAGGTAAAGTCAGGAAGACAGCGATTTGTGGCCGTGCTGCATATCTCTCCCGCCCCTGCTCTTTCTCTCTCTCTCTCTCTCTCTCTCTCTCTCTCTCTCTCTCTCTCTCTCTCTCTCTCTTTCTCAAAAACACACACAGCCACATGCTTAGATTTGTCGTCTATTTTTAGATTTCGAGGGGGAAAGTGCAAATGAAGAATAGTCACTTTGGATTGAGCGGAGCCATTTCCACAAAATGACGAGTGTTTGTATGTTAGCATTTAGATAGAAAGCGGCATGATTACAAGCCATTCTCCGGTAATTGTCATTCCTCCCTCACTGCACAGCTTATCCTTAGTGTATGATATTCCTCCTGGGCAGTTCCCTGCTCTCAGGCCAGATTACTACCAGGGCTAGCTGCAGACGCACACAGAGCTCCAGATTCGATTTCAGATAACGAAAATATCAGGGCATCCAGAGGGGAAAAATGCCTCAATGCCAACAGATTTCATTTATCTGAAGGAGTGTGAAAGCTAAGGATAAAGGGGAGGGACAAAGTCGACCATGTAATATACTGTGGAGCAGTGTTTATGCAAAGGCAAGGGAGAGAAGAAATGAGAGAACAAGAAGGGGGAGCGTAGGAGGTAGATGGAGGCAGATAGTGCTATGAATTTCATATTAAGATTTTATCATTTAGAGCATGTAGCTAACAGAAGGCATCCAGCTCTCTCCGGTGATATCTGCTAGAAGCTGTATTCCACATGGCAGCAGCTCAACGTGCACTCTTTCTGCACTGCGAGGTGACTGCAGGCACTCGTCCATATTGTGTGCACATTTTTTATACGTCCCCAGCAATAGATAATAAGCGGCATGCTTGATCAGAAGTCGAAATATCAACTGTGTGTCATCCACCACACAGAATGTCTCGAGTCAAGGCCGAATTAGGCACCAGTCACACATGGTTCAATCTGAGTCACTGACTGACATGGTGATAATGTGACGCAGGTGCTGACTGGGAAGTGGACTTTATGTCTCCTCCCACGCAGCCAGTTTAACAACTCTCCTTTAACTCGGTGCCGGAGCCATATCATACTCCATGCTAAATGTTGAATCTGCATTAAGGCCACTGCTCCTGGAAAATAATTCGAACGGGGTCCTGAGGGGCACTTGAGGAACATCTACAAAGTGGCGCAGCAGTGCCTTGAAGCAGCTACATAAAAAGGAGTCCTAACACAGCAGTGTTCTCGGGTCCCCGAGAGGGAGCGCATTTAACGAGGGCATAGGCATGTGCACATTTCCTGAGCAGCACTGTATTTACCTCATATCCACATCTTCTTGTACAAGTCCACCTTTACCCTCCTACATCAGCCCCCTCCTGTTCCTTTGTATCACGCTCGCAAATGCGGCCTTTCATTTCTGGGCTTGTGCAGCCAAGCTAGCATTTGACCTGTCAATGCTCACTCTTTCCTAAGTCTTATTGTTTTTATTCAGCACTACAGCTGCAGTTTTTACTATATTCATGTCCCTGACTCTCCTTCCACTGTGAAAAATCCACAGAGTTACATTACCAGCTACCACAGTTCTGCATATGGTAGAAATGAAACATACTGTAATTAATTTTTGCCGGGTTGTGATATTCACAACGAGTGGGAATGATATGATAAGGTCAGGTTAATGCTGCAGCACTACAGTACGTATATATACCATAGTCTGGGTGAGTACTCAATTGTGATCGGTTGCAGTCTGTCGATTAAGTTTTGATTTACAGATACCTACTGATATACTCAAGTAGTTTCAGTGTAACTGTCTGTATCTGTATCTAAATTGAGTGGTATTGGCATCAGCTGACTGCTGGCGTTAGAGATCAATTAGATTAAAAATAAAAAGGGTGAATATCTTACTTAGAACACTGACTGTATTCTTTCCGTTCATCATCCTCACTGGCACCTGTAACGCACAAGTTAGCCAACAAGTAGCCTACCCTCTGAACACAATCGATCATCTCACATCCCATCCGCTACTCAACTTGTACCTCCAGGCTGAATCCAACGGTACACATGGACAGTCATTTGTCTGTGACGATCTTGCTATTGATTTGGGGACAGTGACATGGCTGGCTCGCTAGCCAGTGTTGTTAAATGGACTTGCGTTTCTATAGCACACTTGCCACATTCACCCATTCACACACACATTCATACACTGATGGCGGTGCCTGCCAGTTATTGTTGCCAAGCCGTTTCTGAGGAGTAGTTCACAACATCTCCATTGCATTATGGGATTGTAATATCTGTTCGAGTGGTTAGGGAAACTGGGTCATTGCTTGTGAAGAATGTTTTATTTTGATCGTAAAACGTATACGAAAAAAGGTAAAAGGTAAACATGGTAAGGGCAGCATAGTGGCCTTCAAGGTGTCCATTATCAGGAATGAATGGACGATGTGGAGGCCAGAACCCTCGTTGGCCATTATCCCTTACATAATCCTGTTTTGTCACGCATTATACCTTTAAAAAAAAAACTGCTGCTTCTCCAGTTTGGATATTGCACTCAGCCATGTTGCGACTTCGATAATATTTCAATTAACTGTGCAGCCCTAACCTTTACTACGCCTCAGTAGAGATTAAATCCAGTCCTCTTCTGCAGACATACACTTTAACAAACAATTGGATGTGCAACAGGACTAACATAGAGTATTTTCTGTAATAAGTACATTTAGGTTCTGATTGTGAAGTAAATTAAATGTATGGGTCTCGTTGTAATGCAAATAACCAGTCAGCCTGGGAATGTTCACCATGTTTGTGTGTTGTATGTGTCACCCACTGGGCACTGTGATGAAGGTGTGTCAGGCTGCCTCCCAGCACCATGTTCGGCCGTCTGGGGTGCAGTGACTTAAGCCTCGAGGAAGATGTATGGCAAGACAGGAACACGTGTGCACCAGGGGAGGAGATGGAGAGCCTCCGACCATTCTTTTTTTAACGACACTCAGATACTCTGCCTGAGGTCCAGTTGCAGCAACAGCTGCTTCGTTTTAAATAAAGCAAAGCCTTTCTCCCAAAAGGGACGGTGTCTCATAACTTAGCAAGTGAAAACAGCTGTCCGCTGTGGCTGGTCTAACGTTACGGCGAACACAAGCAGTCTAAACAGAAAGAAGCACCAATTATTCAGTGTTAATTTCCTTTGAGAAATGACAGCATTTTTTTTGCATGAATTCTCGGGTGCTGTGAAGAATCACACTAGCTTCAGGATGCACTCAGTGGCCTCCTTATATTCAGAGTAACACAATGCAGAAAATGATGCCTCAGGTAATTAGCTTCGAGCAGTAAAAATTGTTATGTGACCTCATGTGTTTGTGTTCTTAAATTGATGTTGCTGAAGTCAGAGAAGTCAGGATTGTTGTTGTGAGAACGGTGTAGTTTATCATAAAATAATGGGGATGCAGTACAGTTTCATTTCATGAAAAGACTACTGAACCTCATATATTCCCAAAGTTTTCTATACTTTAGTAGTTAATATCAACACGGTCAAACTGGGTGATATTTAGATGACTCATGTATTGATGCTATCAAGACAGAACTATGTTGTGTATGAACATACACAGTGGCAGTATTACAGATCATAGTAACAGAACTTGCTTGGTGAAAAGCTCTTTTTTACACTTTCAACAACATTTTCAGCAGCATCTCAACAGTCAAAATAAAGAAGCACCTGGTCTCGTATGTTGCTCTTTTGCATATATTTTTGGTTTGTTTATTGGCTGATGTTTTGTGGCACTGCCTGTTTTGAGTCTTTGTTGATCCATTTGCTGAGAACTGCAGAATGTGATGTAAATCCTCTTCAGCGAGGACACCGCGGAGAATATCTCCATTTTTACCCTGCTGGTTGTTCCCTATTGTTCATCACTCTTCTCTCAGACAGACTCGACTGAGTCGCAGTGGCAGTCTGTCGTGTCACCATGACGCCTCGCGCCAGAGCTTTTCTTTAATTGTTAAAAAGCCCGGAGAATCAAGATGTTTTGAACAAGATAAGCACGTTACATATATGCATTTAAAAGCACCAGTTTGTTGAACAGTTGAGCTGTGGTACCGGTAGCGCCGTTCCATTGTCTCGCAGTCTTGCTGAAGTCTGTATGTGTGAGTCCACGATCTTGACAGCTTGGCAGACCAGCAGTAGGAAGAGTGTGGGCGAAGGCCAGGCAATACACTGAGCTGAACTCACAGTCTTAGGCCCACACGCCTTCATTATTCAGTTGGAATCTATTGAGCATCTGGGACTAAATTATTCATCAACATCGACCTAGTTCCAGGGTGCTAAGTTATATACTTGGATGTCATCAGGCGTTCTGATAAGAGCTGCTGCTGCTGCAGTGTGATAGCTGTCATGGATAAATTCATCCCGTGTCTTACCATGAGCCGCTTCTATCCGCTGACCCACCGCCCGCCTCTATCTCGCTCTCTCACTGGCACATTAATGATGTGTTGCTGCAAGAGTGAGGCTTCGGACAACAAAACTCCTCCCAATTAGTCTGTGCAAGACCACAACTCTGGTCAGATGTGGACACTAGCAGGCCACTATCAGTGTAAATCAGGGGCAGCATGAGAAATAATGGCACACGGTCTGAGCAGGGACACATACAGAATACTGATTCCCCTGCTTTTAGGAGCAGTCGGAGCTTTGGCTTCAAGGGCTGGTGCCAATTACAGACATAACAATAACCCATTTTTAGCCAAAGTATTGGCTTAGAATGGACTCCTGAGTAGACCTTTGATTTATCCAGGATTATCAGGAGATAATGGAAATAAAAGAAACATGAGGACAATGGCGAGAACAGTAGGAACAACCTTGTGGCAGTAAGGGATTTTTCTGACTTTGCTCTTGTTGATTATTTTACTTTATATCCCGTATATTTATTTTGACCTTGTTTAGGTTGTCAAGGTTACTTGCACCAATAAAGTATAGTATATTCTCTATGAATTTAACGCCACTGGTTACACTTTAAGATTTTATGAAATCTTTAGTCTTAAAGCGCAAGCTCTCTAATACTTATAGCATTTTGATTAGTGGAGGAATTAATTTAGTGCTATCACATATAATAATCATGGGCTTATTATTTACCTTTGATTAAGAATCGCAAACCTACTCTGTTTAAATACAAGGTGGGATTTGAATAAAGGATGGTCATTAAAGACTAGAGCTGCAACGATCAATCGATTAGTTCTCAACTGTTAAAGAGGCACTATGTAGTTTTGAGAAGAAAGTCAAACTCAGCATCTTAATATTTACAATATTAGTGAGGTAATTATTCAAACTCAGACATGTTTATTTTTTCCATAACTGAATAAATAAGATGTTCGAAGAGGAAAATAATGTCCCCAGAGCACTGTCTGAAGCTAGAAAGGTGGCAGGGTCTGCCACATGTAAACAAGTTAAAATAGTATGAAACTGTGTTGTCCTTTAAGTTTGTTTATTCTGTCATGAAGACAAAGAGAGTTTGTTTATTTAGTTCAAGCATACACTTCGGTCAGTCAAGATCTTTCTCTTCTATTAATTATTTTTCTTCCCAAAACTACATTGTGCATCTTTAAATTAAACACCAACTATTGAGATAATCCATATATCAGTCATTTTTTAAGAATTAAAATGAAAATATTTATATTTCTCATGACGTTTTTTTATATTTTCAGATGTTTTATAAAACTAAAACTAACTACCTAACTAATTGATGATTTAATAAAATAATCAACAGTTTATTCATCAATGAAAATACTCATTAGTTGCAGCCCTGATCAAGATGAACGTTGGCCATGTTAAAAAATAAAATAATTAGTGTGGTTTTAAATTTTTCAGACGACAGCTTTAGTGCTTAGTGCTTCTGCCCGGTCTACATCTGGTATCAGTGGTTTCTTCCTCGTGTGGTCTGGTCTGAAAATAGTGACAGCCTGTGGGGAACAGTTATTCAGTAGCACACTTACATCTCATGGATTGTGTGCGGTATGCGTATATGGGTCGTGGACATGAAGGCTCAAGCGTAGTCAGACAAAGATCAGGACAAGTTGTGAGGAAAAATCTGCCATCTTTGCATAGGGAGAGTTTTTTGTGTCTGATGATAATACGTGGCCACGACATTTTCTCTTTGATTTTTCAATCAACTCAGAATTGACTGGTTGATAATACCGCATCATTTTTTCGGGATTTGTAACACATCCTAATGAGCAACACAACAGATTATGGATACTGAGTAAAACAAATATCAATGTTATAATTGTCACCGATCGGTGTTAGGGCGAGAGAAACAGCTTTGCGGAACAAGAGCTTATATTGGACAAAAACAGGGCTTCCTGTGGAAAAAAAGACAGAGGAGCAGAAAGGCAAAAGAAAACAGCAAGCATCCTCGGTGGAATACATTACCGGGACAGCAGAGGCATGCTTCGGATAAACCCTTCAGATGCCTTCAGTGTCCTCCTGACTTTCAGCTTGTCTCCAAAGAGACATGTTGTGTGCCAGAGAGCATTCATCAAATTAGACCAGAGAGAAAACAATGTGAAACCCCCCCAGCTCTCCATAGAGACATGCCGACAGGTTATCACAGAGAAGGTGTCTCTTGCTCCCGAGCGCCCGGGCAGCAGCACACAGCATCCTCTCTGTAGAGCAGCCCTCCCCTCCCTGTCTCAGCCTGGGATTAGGAGGGGAAAACATGCATTTAGGGCAGAAGTGTACTAATGTAGTGCATTATAGTAAAGCCACCTCCTCCATACAGCAGGTACGTATTAGAGAGTGACATTGGGCGTTGTGTAGTTGAGCATTAGTGGGGAACAGATAAGTGTTTTTAGGGTTGTAGATAACCTGGTGTCCAGCGGAATGAGACTGCTGACTAAGCTTTAGCAAAGCACATGCAGACCGCGCTTCAGCCTGGACATCTCATTAAGGAGGACCATTATCAATCCTCAGAGATCGAAAGGCAGCGTGACAGTGCTAAAGAAAGCACCAGGGCGCCTTTGGCTGAGTCAGGTTGGAATTTCCTGGTCCACATCCCCTTTGATGGTTCAATCAGTGCGCGAGCCAAGGTCAGTCGATAGCTTTACTTCTCTATAAGGTCTGCGAAGAATTCCCTTTTCTTTGAGTCGTTTCATATGAAACTGCTCTCAGAGAAGTATTTGAAATGACTCTGTGCTCAGAAACTATGAACATTTTCATACATTTTGTATGAACACTAAAAGCAGGTTTCTCTCTACAGTTTCTCTTTTCCTTCCATTTTTTTTGTGTGCTCCACACTCCCAGCTGTCTCCCCAGGTTTTCTTAGTACATCTCATAGGAGTGTGCTCTCTGCTGCTCTGAGCAGAAGCAGATAAATGAGCTGTGCTGTAGGTTCACCATGGCTTCAGCACTTTACCGCTAGATTAATGACGCTTTGCAAGCCCCAAGCCTTTGCTGTTAGCATTTTCGAAAGTACCTTCATAAAATGAACTATAGGTACATCTTGTTTATACGCTATCTATCTATTGGAGCATCTTTCCTGTGGGCATGATGCTCTTTGCATCAGTAAACCTGACTCCGCTGGGTTAACGAACCCTCCCCAAAAACAGTATTGTTGGAAAACTTTCGAAAAAAGGTGCCGTTTAGATCAAGAAACCTTGTTTTTATTTTTACCTCAGAATCATTGCATGCATATCGTGTGTTATTTAGAATGGCCACTTTAGAGGAGATCTCTCCTAAGGTTCCAGTGTCCTTTTCTGACATCCCAGCCCGGCTACCTGTCAGTTTTCATCACGGTGGCTAAATTGCATGGTAAGCCCTTCACATAGCCCACATTGAATTGTCACGGGTAAAAAAGAAGCCAAGCGTTGGAAGGGGACACCATGAATTGGTAATGTTATTGGATTTCAACCAGGTCGCGACCACATCAAAATGTTGACCTACACACTAATCCCGGCTGGCAGACCGATGCTCGGTAACATGTGAATTCATTTTGGTGTTGATTCAGAGGCTTACCCTCCACACAAGATTCATTTAAAAAGTCTAGCAGAGGGGTTGATATTTTGATAAGATCAAAGAAAGATTGGACGTGGAGGTGGCTTACAGACACAACTGCACCATGGTTACACAGATCTAAGCACAGCCTTTGTCCTTGGGGGGGAAATGAGTATGACATATTATAGCGTTATGAAAGTATATATCATCATTTCCCATCTCAATCTATATGTAAAGATATTTCTTTTGCTACTGATCATATAACAAATGAATCATATATTCATCCCATAAACAGCTGGACAGGATGTGTGCAACTTTAATTCTAAAATCAAAGATTTTTCATGTGACGAGATGCACAAATATCCTTGTGGACAGAGCCAGGCTGGCAGTCACCTGTCTTGCCGGTCTTTATCCTCAGCTAAGCTAACCGTCTGCTAGTTCTGCAATTACACTTACTGCACAGACATGAGAGTAGTGTCAGAGATTCTGACTCTCTGTGGGAGTGTTCCTGCTAAA
Source organism: Spondyliosoma cantharus (assembly GCA_900302685.1). Taxonomy (NCBI): domain Eukaryota; kingdom Metazoa; phylum Chordata; class Actinopteri; order Spariformes; family Sparidae; genus Spondyliosoma; species Spondyliosoma cantharus. The sequence continues at coordinate 208,634 of OMLP01046123.1, forward strand.
ATAAAGCTTCAATCAAAAATCAATCCTCCCATGTAGCTCTTGGCTAAAGAAGGTGAAGGTCTGTCACGATGCATACATTTCAGTCGAAGATATATTGCAATATTATCAATGATTATCTTTTATGCTACAGATAAAATGATAATATATGAGAATAATAATGACAGTCCACTCTTTCATAGAGAAATTGGAATGTGAGAAAGTATTTAAAAAATGTATAAATCATAAGTAAAATTAAATAACACAATCAAAAATTAATGTAATGTGAAAAAACACCTGTGCACCCGAGGCGTATACTCTTAGGGAGAGCTCTGCATGAATTCGGCATCATGTTGGCTTAAATGTTGGCTGATTCTTATGTAAACACCACAGGCGTAAGGTCATGTCAGTGCATTGATGATTTGACAAGAGAAGACGTGCAATAAATCAATGATGTAACTAGAGTGGCACACTGTAGAGTGCAAACCTCCACCAAAGGTCCAGTTTTCCCCTTAAATTCAATCAAATCAAACATATTTAAATCTTCTAGATCCAGACGTAGAAAGTGGGAAGAAATACCTGAATCTGTCTCTGGTTATCTCCAGATCCACGGCAAAAGTTAATGGGGCCTATTCCGGGCTGCTACCCAACCTCTATTCAGGTTTTTTCTTAGATGTGATAAATAGCATGTTATTTTCAGTTATTAGCAGCTTTGTATTTATTACATTTATTTAGTTTCCTGTGAATAAAACACGATAGTCAGCCCATATAATGTAGATTTTTAAAGGTCAGACTGAATGAAACACTTTCGTAATGCAGAACTAAATATATACATTTCCTCCTGTCTATACAAGCAAAGCAAAAATTAGATGGATTATAGCTTTAAACTGTACATTAATTTAATTAAAAACCTGGATTGAATGTCTGAACTTTTAATTATAAAATCAAAGCTTCTTTTGTAAAGAGATAAACAAATATCCATATTCATTACTGGATTTCAGCATGGCGAGGGAGTGTAAGGCCTCAGGCTGCAGCTCTCTGACCTGCATGTGGAGACAGAAACATATAAATATGAACGGGCACACACCTCCACTCAGGTTATTCTATGGGGAGTTAACCTACATCTACTACACCCACATCACATTGCTTCCTCTTCTCGGCTTGCAAATAAATCTGGAGGACAGAGTTGAAAGGAAAGGGAGGGGAGAAGAGGGATGTGCGAGGTAGAGCGAGAGAGAGAGAGAGAGAGTGGAAAGGTGGGAAGAAGAGAGAGGGAGTATTGATTCCTTGATTCCCGCACCTCTGCCAGTGAGTGCAGAGTGTCAAGATCTCCCGCCAGGAAAAACAAATCACAAGGCTGAAGTGATGGATGTGGCACTCCAGGATCCGGCGGTTTTGCCATCTGGATGGCCGACACTGTATATCAGCCTCATGCACAGCAAATTAAATTTACATTTGGACGGCTTCCCCGGGCCTCACCCGGCACAGATGTACCAAAAACAGCCCTCCACCGCAACTCCCTTAATGGCTTTGATCTATCATTTCCAGGTCTATTATGTAAAGATGATGTTGGTTCCGTGTTCAGAATGTCAAAATGATGTTACAGTCACAATAAAATCACATTATATGCAGCCAAATGGATGTTAAGCAAAATGACATCACCTTTAATTTCCTTAAGATGAGTCAATACTAATCCAACTTGGAGATATATTGTGATGCACCGTCAAACATCAGAGAAATAATAGAACAAATTGAATAAAACAGCAGGTCCATCTTCATTTTTGAGACCTAATGCATTTCTTACCCCTCTTTCTTTATTCAATTTTGTGACTGTCACACACACACAAATACCCCAGAGTATTGGAAATTCTGTACAATGTATATTGTTAGGCGTGCACTTGAGGATTTGAAAATATTAGCACAAAAAGGATAAGTAGAGGTGCAAGGCTAAATATATAGCAGAAGGTTATTCTGCTTAGCGGCGCTCCATAAACCGAAAAAATCTGAAGAGGGCCACCATGCTTAAATGAAATGACCTTTAACGCAGAGCTGATCAAATGGCCTGCAGCAAGGCTATAAAAGAACATTGCAGTATAATGTTTTACAGTGTACTTTTTTTTCTGCTCTTTTGTTTGCCCTTTCCTATTTCCAAGAGGGTAAAATGTATCGTGTTTGGCAGGTGAGGAAGTGCATCGAGAAAACAGTCTGGAATGGATTCGGTGTTCGAGTAGATGTGGCAGCAGAATAACAAAGCACCTCTAGATATATATGGCGTGGTTTTGGGTTATCCTGGATGCGTATTTTGTAAAAGAGACACTGAATCACATTGAAAGAAATAAGAAAACATATTGATTTAAACCTCTGCTGCTCTGCCCTTTCTTTTCCAATCTCTGTATTATTTTTTTTTGTAAAGCTTTCATGGTTGGTTGTCCTCTAAATGTCAGAGGTGTTTCGTGATGGCTCTTAACGATCCTTTAAAGGGCTATGCAAAGCCACACATTGAAGCACAAATCGAGCATTGTTGACAATTGTGCCGTGAACTTCAGCCTCTGCTGTTCCTCAATAATCAGATCTCATTTCTGTAAGGTTAGCGGTGCCTGGAAAGCGGTGCAGCAGCTGCTACTGTGCCAGGCAGCGCACGACCGTGTTGACAGATAAATCCTGCAGTATAGCCGTCTGGATTCACATCTCATCTGTCCTGCTCTCCTTAACCTAACCCCCTGGAAACACCACTGTTGGTAGTTCTGAGCCAGAGCCATCTTACCCCATTGACGCAGCTAAGTATTTTCAGGCACTCACCGCTCCATTGTGTGCCTCTCTCTCTTTCCAGACGACAGACGACCTGCTGGTGGCATCAGCCGAGTGTCCGAGCGACGACGAGGACATTGATCCCTGTGAGCCGAGCTCAGGTGGGTTAGGTTAGTCATCTCTTTTTTATTCTACTTCTCTCTGGGTGTGTCAGTGTGTCTCTGTGTGTTATAGTCCACCCCCGCCAAGACACTCTCGGCTCACACACACTGTTTAAATGAGCAGATCGGAGTTTTAGTTAGAGCTTGAACACTTCTCACAGGCAGAGTTGCTCTCGCAGGCTGCAATTGCTACCGCTGACTGCGTGATACAGCAAGCTGGCGACTGTCCATTAGGTCTGTCTGGGAAGCTTCCATTCTGCCACAGAGTATGGTTTTACTGGTACAGGAAGATGAAATATAAATGCAGTCAAATTATAAAAGGCTATAACTTTTTGTTTACATTAATTTATGACCATAGTGTTCATGGTCTTTTTAATGTAAGCAGTTTAGGGAACTAGCCTATCCTGATCTCAGGCTAAAAGGACAATCTGATCTCAGGTCAGCTAGGCTAGGTTTTCATCAACAGTAGCTTAACGGGGCAATATGTAAGATATGTGAATAAATTGTAGTGCTGATGTTATGTCTGCATATTGTGCTGTAGAGATATCTACTAAAGTGATCATGCTAACCAGCTTGTTCCTCTTTTGTTTCACATATTAGGGAGCTTTTGGTTTAACATCCAATATAATAACTAACGTCATTAACGGAATGTGAAGAAATAACAGTGTTAGCAGTTTGCCACTCGTGGTGATACACTGCCCCTATTTATTTGGAGTATAAGATCAACAGGTGGTAATTTCTTAGATATTGCATTATTCATGGATGGAAAAACTTGAGAACTGTCGTTCTTTAGCTCCCACCCGTCAAGATTTAACTCCCCGAACACCTGTATTTGTTCATCTGTCTCTGAGAACTGCATGCATTGTTCAAACTCCACACTGCTTCAGATATTTCGTATGTGTCAAAGCAGCTGTTATGCCTGTGTTTTAATTTTGCACCTTTATCATCTTCATCAGCTCATGGCATTCACTAATGCGCAAATGGGAAAGTTCTCAAAAAGATAGAACGACGCACAGTTGTAATTATCAGACCCACACGACTCCGACACACAAAATCAAGGAGGATAAACCCACAAAGGAGTGTGTGAAAGCACGCTCTTTCTGTGTGTAGAGGGCCCCCACTGTTGTTAATTAAATTCTACAGCGAGCAGTGGGAGTTCGTCCTGTTGTAACTCATGTGCTATTGTTCACCTGCAAATATCAGGTGTCCTTTGTAAAGCAAATAAACATGTTGTAGTTGTAACTGTGTGTTCAAGAGCCCTTGATAAATTCATAACAAAAAGAATCAGTTTTTTCCCCACAGTGTTTGAAAACACCTCAGTTTTTATCAGCACTACTTTGACAAATCGGGATTGTAAATGTGTTGGTTCCCTGCGTCCCCGCCAAACTTTTAATCTCTTAACTTGCCACACATGGAAGGCAATTAAGTCTAACTCTTCGCTCCCGCCTATGAATGGAAGGATTTTCAAATGCAATCTGAAGTGATGAGAAGCACAGAGCACAATTAAGTCCAGACCCAAGGCCTCCCACTCCATCTAGATGTGCTATCGATCAGTATGTGGTCATAAAACCTCCACTAAATTAATGTCTGCCCCACAGCCAAGACTATCAACTTTCTAGTCTGCCTCTCTTCCTGTTCCTCTGGTCTTCCACTGGCACGATTAGCCCTCACCACTGTTACTCTCTTCCTATAAGTCTCGTACTGCACATCGGACTGATATTCCCATTGGGCAGCATCACAATAGGTGCTTCTAATGTTCATCTGCTACCTCTGTCAAGTACCATATACACAGGAGATCGGTCTGCATACTGATTCACACCAGCAGCTTGCATTATGATATTTTTTGACAAGGGCATCTGCCAAAACATCAGTCGCGAACTGTGTGATGCTCAGGGACGCGCACTCCCAGAGCAGAGTATCCCTCTCCTTCTGTGATCACTGAGGGGGGATTTGACACCAGAGCTGCGGGCTCCCAGGGTGGCAGCTGTCTAACACCGTATCCTGATTAATATCTACATTCAGAACGATTCACACGCTCTGCCAAGCCCTCGCTCGCATCTCAGACACTGTTTGCTGTGGCTAAAGAACTGGATCCACTGTCGCTGATAAAGGACTTCTTTCTCATATTACCGTTCAGTCGACTCCCTTTAATGACGCCAACAATATATCATGTCTCTCACAACACCTTGACATTCTGTTCGGCTCAAAGGCAGAGGGCAAGACGGATATGCTTATGATATGCCTCTTTCTCTCAGAGTAGCGCTCGGGCCTCACAACACATGTATAGAGTAGTATAATGTTGGTGCATAAGTGATCCCAAGAGGTGAGCTTTGAAACGGAGTATTATCTGAGCTGTCTGTGGCCCAAGGTCAGCTCTAGATCATCCTGTGTATCTCCAGAGTCTCGCCCCACAACACTCCCTATCAGCCGTTGAGTGACATCAATCGGCTAAACTTACTTATTGCCACGCTTTATTTCTCTTACCTCCGGAAACCATGGAAAAGCCAGCTGTACCAGCAGAGCTTATCACCCGGCAGGACTCAGATTAGATCATACTGCAGCAAATTGAATCCCCCACCACCCCCCCA
>OMLP01046125.1:0-22290 GCA_900302685.1 Spondyliosoma cantharus
CTGCCCGTCTTGCCTTCAGGACTTTTCCTCCCCTTTTCCTCTTTTTTCCTCCTCTTCCTCCTTTTATCCCTCCTTCTCTTCTTCACCCTCTTGCTGCAGCTCAGATCCCACATCTCTCACGATGGCTCCTCCGGTCCCCCAACCTCACCCTCCTCCCTCCCACGCTGCTCCAGAAGCCACAACAAAAAAAACAAAAAAAAACACCTACTGCACCCAAGGAAGACAGATATTCATGTTCTCTGTTAAAACTTGTCTTTTGTCTTCCTCCTCCTAATCCTTTTCCTTCTGTGGATAGCTCCAAATGGGTTGTGTCTGCCTCCTTTCTCTTTCTCTTTCCTTCACTTTCCTCACATTTTCTTTGACTATATTTCTGTCTCTTCCTCATCTTCCTTCTCCATTTCTCTTTCACCCTCTTGTCTCCCTCCATCTCTCTCTTTCTTTCTCTCTGTCTTTTTCTTACAGTGTCATTAGTTAATAAATGTCTTAACTAATTCTCACACTAGGGCTCAGGTATTAACTTTAACTTTATCTAAATTAAAACATTTAGAGCACGTTGAGCTGTATGTAAAAGTAAAATATTTTGTACTGTTTGCTGTAACTTTTTCATAATGTAGGAAAGTAAACACACTAATCTGAAATGTTATTTTATAGTCTGACACCTTAGCTGTGATAATATCAGCACATATAGACGAATCCGGCAACCCAATTTGTTTGTTCTGCTACTAGCGGCACCACCATTACTGCAGCGACAAGTTGTAGTGACTCAGGTCTGCTGACAGCAACCACAACATGGGTGGTTGGACTGATGTTGTAGACACTTACTAATGAAGGTACCATACACAGATGTCGATTTGTGTGTGATTTGTGTTACATAGACACAGATAACATTGCTAAGTAAATGCACCTAGTTACAGTACATTCCATCACTGCTATAATAGCAAGCCACAATAATCATAAAAGAGCTGCATTTAATCATTCAAGATGAATAACATTAGTAAAAAAGTGAGAAATAAAAAAAAAAAAGATTATTCTTTTTTAAGATACTCAAGATTATTTCATAACTCACCTGGCAATCGGCACAAAATGCCAACAATAATAATAATTATAATTGTATTATGATAAATGGCTGTAAATTGTTTAGGAAAATTTAGACTGTGGGGTTGTGGTTCTGTCTGAATTCACATTAAAAAGGAAACACATACATTTTTGGGTAATTTTAAATGTAACCATTGTCAGACAAAGCAAATGTAAAATTGGGACTTAAACTAAGCCTGGCTGAAACTTGATGCTGACTGTTAGAACAGGGTAGAAAACAAAAAAAACAAATACAGGACAGTCAGGTGACCCTAAAATGTATCTAGGTCTTTGAGGTTTAATCAATAATAATTGATGATTTAAATAAATGTTCATGATAATTGAAATGATTTTCTAGACATTCTTGTCAAAAGCAACATAATATAAAAATGTTTTAAAAATTGTTCACTTCTTAGGATAGCTGTCATACAAACACCCGGATAACATGGTCAGACACCGCTGCAGTAATAGTGTTGTCTGCTTCCAATACTTCACTGAATTCTTCTATATGTGTATAAGTATTGTTATTTATTCATAGTTGAGTCAAACGGAATCTCTTATGGTCATGATATTTTAATGTAGCTATTCTCTATTGATCTACATATAAAAACCACCGACTTAACATTTGTCAGCTGCCTTAGTATCTCATCAGTAGCTGGAGACGTCGCAGCCTGCAGACTGACCTTTCAGGGCTGAGCTGTGTCCTGCCCACCCAGGTCCTCCCATGTTGTCAGGTGTCAGGGTGCTGACTCCTGTGTCATCCCTCTGTACTCCCTGTCTCCATCAGCTTGTCTCCCTCCCTCCTCACCCCTCAGACCGCCAGGGGCACGGCCCAACACTTCCTCAGTAAACCCGACCCCGGATGTGCATGGCATTGTGGGCGGAAAACTACCTGGGCACTCTATTTTAGCTCTAAAATGAAACCTTTCCTCTGCTTGTACACGGTCACAGGTCACGGCCTAATGAGACAATAACATGTCGGATTCATCGCAGACTCTCCTGTCGAGGCTTTAATGACGCTTGATATTTTGTGTTCTGCTCTGTCTGTGATAGATTAATATTAAGTTGCCCCTCGACATGCCCTTCACAATGCAATGCATCTCCTCTGATTATGTGTCTCTCTGAGCCCGCACTCCTGCCAGTCTGAGGGGTGACTACTTCCATCAGGACCTTCACCCACCTCTCCCCTGCAATAGTTGGCCATGTTGATGCCTGCCTGATCTGAAAGCACTCACTGTGTTCAATCCGTCTGAGAACTTGCTTCCTGACACGGCACGTCTCGCAAGTCAGTTCTCAGACGTCCAAAACATGTTAGCGTGAGACCAGACGAATCGGAAAACGCTTGTTGACAAAGTGACGGACAAAAAAAGGAAAAAAAAAAAAAAGGTGTGAGTGCTTGTGAAACTAAAGCTGTCGTCCATTGAGAGTCAGGTTCTATTTGAGGCACCATATTGGCTAACGCTAGTGTTCCCATGATACCTCAGTGTTGCTATGGTAAACTCCCTCCTGCGTCCCCACACCTCTGAAGAACAGCTGCTGTTTACCCACCACTCCCCACTGCTCTGCCCACTGCTCTTCCCCGATAATCTTCCCCTTTCTGTTGCAGATTTTGAATCACTGCTGCCAAACAGTTTTGAGTCTGAAGGACATGTATTCATTGCTCCCAGGTAGCTCTGTGTGTGAACGCTCGCTGTCGTTGATGGTCATCAGTTTCTGGTCTTGTCTTTTGCCTTTTTTGTGATGTTGAGTTGCACTGTGTGGAAGTGGTTGGTTTCATTCATTTACTTTTATTTTTGAGTGGTTGTTTTAAATGTAAGGTGTAAATTGAATCTAAAATTCATCATAACCTCATTAGTTTCCCTCATAAAAACAAAGTATTGAAGCCACATCAGATCTTCTTTGCATGCTGCCACATGTTTGTATTAGTCAAATAGACTTGTCACAATAATTGCTTTTTGCTAGATGGCACATTGTCCCAGAAGTATGGAGGACTGAAACTGCTGACATCAAATAAAGACAGAAATAAATAATGTCTCAATTTATAAATTGATATGCCATTAAATGCACCAAAAGTAGAATAAGAAACAAATGTAGCCATTAATAATATATAAAATGTGAAATAAATTGGTATTTCTGCTTTAATTTGTTTTTCTTTACCTTTGTAATAATTCAACTATTTATTTCCTTTTCCCATTTTATCTTCCATTTTAGTTATTAAAGTTACTTATTTATTTTTTATATATATAGTTTATATCCACCTAACTGTTTTATCTCTACGTTTGCCTTTTTGCATCTGTTTATCTATGTATGCCTCCTTATATAGCTGAGGGGGCTGTCAGTCAAAGTAAATTAATTGATGCTGACATTTATTTTCTATTGCTTTTTGGTGTATTTAATGGCATATTTATTTATTTATTGAACCATTTACATATTTATTTATTTATGTCCATACAGAAATAATTGTGTTGAACAATATTGCGGTCATTTTAAGATCATTTTGTGCCACTGATATATTGATAATAGCATAAAAATGCAAGTGCACCCTTTCAACATTACATCTTAAAATTTGCCTGTGCTTTAAAAAGTCAGGAAACAGATTACCTCTGAAATACCAAGGAAAGTAGACTATTACAGTTATGTTGTACAAGCTAAGTTTTTTTAGAACGCCTACTTTGTTTTGTCATTTTAAAGTCATCTGCTTCCTGGATTTTTAAAATTTAAGTCACTTTGCCAGATTTGATAGTGAAGGAGCAATTCACTTTTAATACTTATTATTCAGACAATGGAATTGGAAAAATAATTCATTATCCTAAATAAGATAAAACCACTCATCCAAAACAATAGATTAAATATGACAACCCCCTGAGGTGCCTGCTGTTTATTATGGCATCATGTTGACTATAATGTCGGTGACACTCTTATGTAAACAAACACGCGTGTAAACACAAGGGGCTATATCAAGGTCACCAAAAATGATGAGAATATGTGTATGATAACGTAATTATTGTGACAGTCCTATACACAAATACATCCGGGAGTCATTGGTTTAGTTGTTCAGTGGAATGAAAGATAATTGTGAGGAAGAAGAAGAAGAAAATGGATGTTGGACAATGAAATGTAAAACTAGCCAAAAAAAGCTCCAGTATGTATGAACTAAATGACTGAACTCCTCTTTGCATGTTCTGTTTTGTTATCAAACCCTCATCGCCTCCAGCTGAAGCCTGAACTCTGCACCACACTGATACGATCACTCTTTCATTGTGATGCCTGTCCATGTTTTTGTTTTGATTGACAGCCACCTTAGCATATTGGAATTCAAGCTTTAAGACATGCATGCTGCTCACGATAGCATCGAGTGACACATCTATTCCTGCTTCCCCACTTTTAGTTTTGTGTCCTAACTGTGAAGGACAAATGAAGCAGAGTGTTAATGTTTTCACTTCTGAGTTAAAATGCCACGTCTGTATCTCAGGGAGTACTGCAATGATCTGGAACTGTCCAACAACAACACCGAGTTCCTGCTCAACTTCATTGCTCTCATGGAGAAGGTGACGCCGGACTCCAAACAATGTGAGTTTCACTTCTTCTTACTCTCTCACAAGGTTGCCGATGTATAAATCCAAACAACTCAGAGAGAGAAACCTACACCTGATGCGGACGTTAACTCATAATCTGATGGTTGTTATTATTTAGGTGACAACTTGCTCCTTCACAACCTGATCCTGGACACCGGCATCATCCGGCAGCTGGTGGAGAAAGTGTGGAAGAATAAAGACTTGAACACGTAAGTACGGTTAGGCGGCACTGAGGGAGCCGCATCTTTAGATCTGACTCTGAATCTGATTTGATTTCTGTCTCTTTCTCTCCCTCCTGACATTTAGATACGGTTTTCTGGCCGTGTTTGCTGCAACAGATGGAGGCGTAACGAGAGTGTTTCCGAACAAGTGAGTGCACTCGTCGTCGAGGCTGTACGTCCGGACAGCAGCTGCTCTGTAGATCTGTCATGTTTCTCACTTTATTCTGAGTTGTGAGGAGTTGATATGTTTCCCTAAGCAGATAGTATAGCAAGAGGCTTATGCATCGGATTTACAGCCCCAGTGTCTGTGCTCTTAAATCTCAGGGCTTCGGAGACCTGGGAGGAAGACCCTGAGCCGTTTAATGCCAGCTATTACCGCCGCAGTCTCGACAACAAGGGCTACATCTTCCGAGCGCCTTATCGAACAGGTGAATGATGCTCTCAGTCTCGGGTTGTATATCTCACGGCAAGCCTCGTAATGTGTTGTGGCTCTTTGTTTCAAAACCCCCCCAGTGGCTTATTTCTCTATTTGTTTCCCTCTTAAAGCCAGGGACGAGCTGCTGAACCCAGAGAACGACACCATTGGGGTCCTGGTCAGTACGGCAGTGGAGATCACAGTCGGAGGGAAGACCATCAAGCCTGCAGGTGGGTTTACGCTCTGAAAGAGGAGAGAAAATCCCAATGGAATGTTTCAGAGATAATTACACATCTGTGTTTGTATTTATTGTCACTTTGTGTCGACATATCCTTGCTTTGCATCTGTTTGTTGGGACTTTTGTGTGCATGGGTCTTGTATTTTTAATTTTCTGTCTTTTTGTTTTTCCAGTGGTTGGAGTGAAACTAGACCTTGAAGCCTGGACGGAAAAGTTCAAGATTCTTGCCAGCAACCATACAGATAACCGTCAGGGCTCAAATACGGTAACAACATCTAACTTAAGAATACATTTACAAACTTAAGCATTCAGCAGTTTCTAAGATGATCAGCTGCTGATGTTGTTTTTTTGTTCTTTGTGACAGTGTGGACCAAACAGGGGCTGTGAGATGGACTGCGAAGCCAACAGTGATGTAAGTATTTATTAAAATTTGTATTGAGTTTCAGTTTTAGGGTGACCATATTTTCCAATTTCAATCCGGGAATGTTTAACAGAAATTCCAGTATATAACTGTATAATATTGTTTGGGTAAGTAAATTAAACATACTTGGCCAAAGTTGTGGAATTAGTCAAGTAGATTGCCTCAGCTGGCAGCCACGACACAGTCACAGTTACGTCCACTAAAATTAATGAGACTTGTGTTTCTGGTCATGGAAAGGATCGTACTCTTCAAAAGTCATATTCATTAGGACAGCTTGATTTAATGTATCATAGCACTGTGCTGTACTGCTTCTCCAGTGTGCATCTGATTAAAAAGCCCATGTTTGTTTGTGTGTGCAGGAGCTCCTGTGTTATTTAATAGACGACGGTGGATTCTTGATCATGTCTAATCAGAAGGAGGACTGGAACAAGGTGAAGTCAATAAATGCATTCTCAGGCTAACTGTTATGGTTTCTCACTAATCTTTACACTCAGCTTCACCCGCGTGTGTTACTCTCCACAGGTGGGAATGTTCTTCAGTGACGTCGATGCCTACTTGATGCACGCTCTCTACAACAACTCCTTCTACAACCGCAAGCAGTCATTTGACTACCAGTCTGTGTGTGAACGGCTGCCCAACAGTGAAGCTGGAGCAGCACCCAGAGGAGTGTTTGTGGTGAGAACACTGCCGAGTAGATGATTATGTGCTGAATTAATGGTATATAGAGAGTAATGGTGGGTGGAAATACACATGTGATCCAGCTAATACGATGTTCTCACATTTTTCTATTTTCGTCTGTATCTGCAGCCCACGATTGCGGATTTTGTAAACTTGGCTTGGTGGACATCAGCAGCTGCATGGTGAGAGTCCTGGAATGAAAAACAAACACACTGTACAGACACACACACACACACACACACAGTACCCAAAGAGATACAATTTGCACAGAGAACCATATTCCCTCCAAAATGTATTATTATAACTATTTTTCTTCCCTGTCTATACAGGTCCTTGTTCCAACAGTTTATATATGGACTGGCATATCACAGTTGGTTCGCCACAGGTGGGTACAAGCGAGACATGTTCAATTATTTTTATATGTCTCAATGTAAAGTTTAAAGGAACAGGAACACTTTGGGAAACAATTTTGATTTTTCAGTTTTCCAGCCGTAGTGGGAGAGTTTTACAGACTTTTAGAATCAGATCTTATAAATCAATCGAACTGACAAGTGTTACTCTCACGTCTCACGTCTTTGTGCTCTGGTGATGCTGCAGATGAGGTGGATGCAGAAGGATTCGACTCCAAAGAGCGGAGTTGCGTAATGATCCAGACCCAGTACTACTTGAGTAATCTCAGCAGCTCCTACAACATCCTGCAAGACTGTGGCAACTGCTCCAGGTCTGTACACATGTTGACACACACACACGCACACACACACCACAAAGAATCGTACTGTGACAGGGACTCAGTTAGCAAGACGTATTCATCTTTCCGTTGGAGCTAATAAACTCTGGTGATGATTAAACCGTATCAGCTTTAATGAAACGGTCACATCATGGGCTAAATGAGCCTTATAAGACCCTCTCATGAATCTCACTGATCCATTAGCAAATGAGCCTGTGATGTAAGTGAGCAGAGGGGGGTTGTTGACAGAGTTGTCTCTATCTCTCTTTCTCTGCAGGCTGATTCATGCCAAGAGGATAAACAACACCAACTTGCTCTTTGTGGTGGCGGAGAAGATATCGTGCAACACCTGCAACATCGAGAAGCTGTCCCAGGAGGAAGAGGAGTGTATCCTTTTTCTCACTGTACACCAGCTGGCAGAGAAGAACACACACACTGCAATCGCTCGATGCTATCTCCTTATCAAACATACCTGCGGAACCAATGTTTCACATTCATTCAAGGTTATTTTTTATCGCAGTAGAGTGAATTATGAGCAGTTATTTTATCTGCGGCACCGAGTGAGGAATCAGTGTGTGTGTGTGTGTGTGTGTGTGTGTGTGTGTGCACGTTGCGAAAACCAAGCAATTCAAAAGGATTTTAATATTCCTTAATTGAGTCAATTTTCAGTCAAGGAGGAGAATCCATGTGAAGAAATGCCCGTGGCACGCTATCGAAAAGGACCCTCCACCTGCTTCGATAATAACATCTCTGTAAGACTTTCAGACACGATATCAATGAGCAGAGTCATTCAGACAAACAAACGGGCAGTTTGGCATTTACGCGCCGTGAGTAGGTAGTGCTAATAATTATCTCTTAATATTCTGTTGCAAACTTATAATTAAAGGAGCCATTTGTGAGATATGACCAGAGGTTTATTTTGAAAACATTCAGATAATGAGCTAAGATTGTAAACTGAAAGTGAAGAAAGGCGTCTCTATACTGTACTGTGAAGTAGAGATGTCTTCTAAAGTTAGCATGCTAACCAGCTAACCCTGGTCCCCACTGTTTCGTACTCCACTTTGTTTTGGCACAGCGTGGTAAATAAACAAAATAAATAAAATCACAAAATGCCAAGAAATTAAATACTCACACTCATACTAAGATGTGGAAATCTTACGGCTCTACACTCCCTTTTCACCCGCTCCTCTCCCGTCCCAGCCTGCCATGTCTTGTCGCCCCCCTGGAGTCATACTCTCGGTCAGAGCTGCTGTGAATCCACACTGTATCCCCTGTTGTCAAACTGACCAGCGTTGGACTTGGAGGCTGTGTTCAGTCCCAGCTTGACATCCAGCCGCGTTCACTCTCACGTCAGGCTGCCAGACCGAGGAGACAGTCTCTACTGGCTTCACGACTTAACTGAGCTTGTCAGTTGTCAGTAACTCTTATGATATTCCGCCCCTGTGTTTCTGAAGCTTTGAATTCTGAACCATATTCCACAAATTCTTCCATACTTTAATGTTAAACTCCCTCCAAATCATAAGGTAGTGAAAGTATTTGTATTCATTCACCACGCATAATACAACAAACATAAACGTTATAGACAGTGTTAGTAGTAGTGAGAATACTAAACTTGGGATACTAAACTTTTTCACCGTCCTTCTCTCGTCCACTGACGATAATGTCGATAATTTGGCATCTATCACCTGAATCCCTGTGAAATGTCTGTATTAAAACACACACCCGGTGTACTCAATGTACTTACAGCTGCTGTTTCCCCCTCTGCAGGAGAACACATCAGACTGTGGACGAGGCCACTCCTTCCGTCCATGTCTCTACACTTTGCTGCTCATCCAGCTGCTCCTACTTTATCCCGCTATCAGCCCTAACATTCACTCTCTACTACATTAATTCCACGTTCCTCCACTTATCCTCCTTGTAGCCCTCCCAAGCTTCTCTCCCCACCCAAAAAAAAAAACCTCCAACCTCCCCTCTCTGTGCCCCTCAGCCCTCCCCCCGCGATATAGTCATAGGTAATAAGGGGACTTCCCATCACGGCAAGTTGGAAGCCCTTGAGTGCCGCGCTACTCAACTCGTTTCAGTTCATGTCGCTTAGTGACAACTGCCGGACATTTGTGTCCTCAGCCAGTTAACCTACATCTGCAGGAGGAGTGGGTGGTGCCGGACCGCCCGGATCATCAGAGGCAGCATCAGAAAAGAGAAAACACGACTCCCCCCACGCCTTCATGACCAACCCCGCCACCTCCACCATCCAGAGAAGGAAGGAGAAAGAGGACCGGTGGATGTCCTCGTCACAGACCTGCCACCTCATACAGACTGGAGAGTTGAGGTCATCTGTCCGCCTTTGGCCTCCTCCTCCTTTTCTCCTCCATCTCAGAGTGTCACCACTCTGTCATTTTGGCCTCTCAATAAGAGGCTGCGGACCATCCAGCCAGTTATAGCCACCATAAAAGAAAAATAACCGAGAAAAAAACAAAAAAGAACTGTCAAGTATACAAAATGTCAAGTATAAACTGCTGAAGTGATGAGTATTCCAAACATTACAGTATATTTAGTTTTAAATTTGAAAAGGAAGTCGTTAGGTGTTAACTTAAACATTAATTTATGCACTGTATCTACTTGCCAAAATGAGATAGACTTTCATGTGGTCTTATTTTTTATAGCCAAAACATGAAGAGGAGGCGGCTTCTGATTTAGATTTAACCATGACGAGGAGACACTCAGAAACTGAACGCTGATTCATTTTGTGCAGCGCCTGATTACAGATTAATGCTTTTAAAAGACGTCCACTGGGGATTATTGTAATTACATGATGGTAATCGCATTTGTTGAAGTACATTTCTGTTATATTTACCGTTTAAGGCTCGTGTTATCTGACTTACACAATAGTGACGGCTGTAAATCATGAATCAGTGTTCGGTTACATTGTCATTGTCGATGTCTTGTAGTGTTTCTCCTTTCAGGACCGTTCTGACCTCTGGTTTGGACTGACGTTATAAAAAAAAGAAAAAGAAACCCCTGTGCTCTCTGACGCTAAAGCTCACCTCTGCCAATCCTCATGAGGCTTCTAACCGAAATCACAATTTGTAAACGTGCTTTACTTCTGTTCACACACACAGAAAAAAAAAAAATCTCTGCCTCATGACCGTCTCGTACTCGTTCCAGGTGGGTTTTATTTTATTTTATTACCTTCGACTGATGCTGTTCAAACTTCAACAACCATTCGCTGCTGGGGGATAGGGGCTTATCAACATTTCCAACAAAAGTGCAGAAGAGGCAACTAAATATGGTGATCACGTGCAAAGTAGTAGTGTGGTTGTAATCCGTCACTGTTCATCATTCGATCATTACGGTGTGTGAAAAGTCATTTTAGACTCCCATGTTTAGGAGCCGCTCAGTTTCATAGTGCCTTGATGCACTTTGTTTTGGACCACATCGGCTGTATAAGAGTAGAGCCACCGTATAGTACCTTTATAGAGCAGCCACCTTTGAGGCTTTGGACTGAATCTTAGACTGAATCTGTCGGCTATAGAACAAATAGCTTTACGCCGAGCCGCTGACTGGCTCTAGCTACAGTGTATCTGCCCTCTCGGCTCCAGAGCCACCCGACTGCCATCGTATGGAGTTACTATACCGTTCCTTTACAAAGCCATGTATAGAGCTACGATACACTATCAGTATACAGCGACTTAACTGGCCATAGAGCGTTTTTAGGGCCACCTGACTGCTATAATTCTGCCTGAGTCGTATGCGTGGATGCGTGCGTGTTTTTGCGTTTAAAAACCCTCAAAGGGGAATGTCTGTTAAATGAGTTGTGGAGTGTGCGAGGGGTAGCTGTTTTTTTTTCCTGTCCCTATGTTGCAGTGGACAAAATCCGGTGTTGTCGTGGAGGAAGCGAAAAAGGGATTTTACTGAAAACAAAAAAAAAAACAATCCATCGTTAACCGTCAGTCTGCCTAAATATTAATCAAAGGGAGCAGAGGTGTCCGAAAGAATGTGTAGTTTTCATCAGTGTTTATCTGCTTCAAATGCAACATAGTTAACAAAGCCTCTCTAAATGCCTTAGTGTTACACAGTACGGAGCTCTGATCACCTCCCCCTCCCCTTCTCATCTGTACACGCACACACACGAATAGATCCTCCAAAATATCCTCCACTCCCTCTGGACTCTTCTTGGTGTTCTGCAGTAAGTATAGTGAGCTCTAATTTTGTATTTTGTACGTCTTGGAATGATTCGTTATTGACTGATGCCTGTTCAATTACATGCCTGAAAGCAGGTGGGAGTTTTTCAATTTAAAAAAAAACACACCGCCGACCTTTGATGTTCACGCCCACCCGAAAACCCTCACTGTATCGCTTAAGTGGGAACGACTCACATGACAATTTGAACCTTAACTTCGCACTCTGTACAGTTGTTGGTACTATTTGATGTGGCAAACATGCTGGCACAGTAACTGCGGCGCGGCTCCAAAACAAATCAGAATGAAAAAACGTTGGAAAATTGAAAGACAAATTTGGCTCCTTTTCAGTGTGGAGTAATGAGCAGATGCAGCCGTACTGTTCTGGCATTTGTTTGTCTCTGTCCTGTGCCATTAATTCTGTCTGTATATCCCTATTTCCACTGTCTGTAAATGAGCGCTACACGTGCCTGTGGAAATGTACCCCCTGCGACTTCCTCTCTTTTCCTGGCTCTGTACTCACACACTCACACATTTACTAAATATGTAGGCCTACGTTTTTGTTTTTGTTTTGCACCTGCACCGACACATAATGCAGACACACACACCTATAAGCAAACATGTAAAGACACTTATTCATGCCCAGCTGGGAGATGTCAAGCACCAGGCAACAAGTGAGCCAAGGACGTCACTTCCCAGGTGTTTTTATTTGGGGTGAGCGGGTGGAATGTCAGAGGCAAGCTCAGGGAGTGGGTCTCCACAGAGCAGCACGGGCCGTCGAACAGAAGGTCACGGAGAAATCATGTGGTGACGTCTGCGTGTGCATCGCCACTGAAAAACTCAGCCCAGTCGCCATGATGAAATGTCGGCACTGTATGTTTCTGCAAACGACGGATACATTCAATTTGTACGTTTCACACAAATCATATCCACATTTCTACAACACGTATCCTATCGCGTTTAGGGCACGTGTATATGAGCTGACACCTTGGCATCGTTTCAACCGGATATTTTTAACAACCATACTTGCTGTATTTGTGGCAACAAAACCTGATATTTTCAGTGAGATGTCGGGACATTTTCCATGCGCGTTTGTTGCAACAAAATCAGATAATTTCAATAAGATGTTGGGTCATTTTCCAGCAGTATTTGAGACAAAAAAGTGAGACATTGGAACATTTTCCAGCCACGCTTGTTGCTACAAAACTGGATATATTCAACAAAATGTCAAAACAAGATCTTCACCGAAGCCTAATCACGTTGTTGTTGTGCCTAAACTTAACATAAAGAAACGTTAAGTCTCAACATGTCTGTGGTTTGCACAAATGTACAATGCCGACATTTATTCTTGTGATTGAGTTGGATAACTGCTCTAAAGGAACAGACGTCTGATTTCTGTGGTTTGACAAATTTACTTTTGCCAAAAAAAGAAAAACAAAGAAAAAAATAGAAAATTGGACCAGCTTGGGGTTTTAGAGGGAGGGGTCAGGTTTAGGACACGACCCCTAAAATAAGTAGGGGGTGTCTTCGTAAAGCCTGGAGGCTCCTCCCGACCCTCGCTGCATCTGTGTTGGTGCGTCTCTGTGGGAAAGACACGTGTGTATGTGATTCTGTAGTCTGTAGTCTGGTGCTATGTGACCATGTTTGAAAAGTGTGTGAAAAAATGACAGCAACATTTAGAGAAAAAAAAAATAACTAAATCAGACTAATTTTAAGTGGAGTTAAAAAAAAAATATATAGGAATACAGCACTGTTGATAAGTTTGAGATCTGAAGTCAAAATGTTTTCGATTTATTTTTTCGTTTGTTTCCTTTCTTGTGCGTGTGTGAGTGTGAATGTTGGTGTGCGTGGAAGATTTAGCTCCTTCTTTTCTGGGCACTGGTCCATGTCGCTCCATTCTTTTGTACAGATGAAGCTAAAAAAAAGAAAAAAAAGAAGAAGAGGGCAAAATTTGTAAAATATTGTGTCTGTGACTCCTTGTAAAATATTTTCAAATTGTTTATTACAGAGAATCAGTTATTAAATAATGTTCATATTTTTCACTTCATTTCACTGTGTTGTGTTTTGTTTTGACAGCCAGACAGGATGAGACTTCATATAAGATTTATTAGAATAAAGCATCTCATAATTATAGATAAATTCATTATAATAGAGTCGGTCTTCATGCTATTAAAGGAAAAGTTTGACACCTTGGTAAACACTCTTATTCACTTTCTTACCGTGATGAGACAATTTACACCACTCTCATGTCTGTGTGCTAAAAATGAGGCTAACTTAGCTTAGCACAGGAAACAGGACACAGCTAGCTGGCTCTCAGAAAATAACAGGAAAATCCCCTATAAAACAGGAATTTGTCATTTTGTACAAATCAGTTTATTATTGATTCAAACATCTGAACAGATAACATGTTAATTAGTGTGCTTAACAAGTGCTGGTAGGCTGACTATACCTTTTAGACAGAGCCATGCTATCCATTCACTGCCTGATAGTATTCAATTTGGCATATAAACAACATTTTTATCTAACTCCCGGCCTGCAAAGTGAATAATGGCGCATTCATGTGGTGTTGGAAAATTATGGACAAATTAATGTTAACATCCCCTCAAATTGAAAAGTCTACGAAAATTTGTAACTTTGACATCATATACGCAAAAATACAGCGGATCGCTGGTGGACTCAATGTTGCGAAGTCACTCTCTTGGAGGGAATAAAGTTGTAGTGTTGTGTTGTAGAGCAGCCTTTCCTTAAGTGTGAGCCGTGGAGAGCCCCCTAGTGGTCCAGGAGTGGATTTGGTCAAATAACGTGTTTTAAATTGTTTCTCAAACTGTATGCGATACTGAGCAACTCCAAAGCCTCCTAGTGAGTGGGATAGATGTGTTGTTTTTAATATTAAATGAACTTGTAGGTAAATTCAAACATTATTATTTAAAAACGGCTGTTCTGCGATGTTGTCAGCCTGTTTTGCGACACTGTCTGCGTAACATATTTACGATTTATGTCAAAAATGATCAGCTATTGACCGTTTTGTGATACCAAAATTCTCCAGTTTGGAGAGATCACTTCACTGATGTCTCCCTTCTTCCCATTAAGATGGCAACAGAGACAGTAGGTAGGTAGGTGAGGCTTTTTTGCTAATTAGATTATAATTTGTAATATATGTTTTTTAGGGTGACACTGACTAGTCAGAAAAGTAAATTATTAGCATAAATCCCTGAGAAGAAGTCAAGTAAAGCAATATTTTAGTGTTTACCAGGGAACGCACTGGTGCAGCAACAAGTTTGGCACAAAATCATAATATAACCCTTATTTGTAGTGTTCATGTTATTTCAACATTATGACTTAAAAGACTATGAACTAGCGACAGTGAATAATTGAAATATCAATGCTTCTGATTGCAAATGTTTCTGTTCTAGGATTGATTCTCGTGTTAAAACTTGTCTAAGCTCACTAATTTGGGGGAAATGTGTATGTTATCATCATTACGGGCAAAATAGAAAGTATGATTTAAGTATGACATGATTTAAGAAGCCAGAATCAGGTTGTGCATGAGGACATTTGTCCAAAAATATCTAACGAATGATTAACATGTTTATATGTGTGACTGTGTTCACTGATTCAACACGAAGAGCTTCACAGCGACTGAAGGAAGTCTGTGAGCGCCTTGTGCCACGTGTCCGGGTCGTCCAGGTAACAGGGGTGACCCGCCCCTTTCATCACCACCACTCTGTGATTGGCCAGGTTGCTCAGGTTTCTGAGCGACTGTTCTCCGAGCTGCGTGTCCTGATCACCGTAAACGATCAGCGTCGGGACCTGGAGGAGAGACAGGACACAAGAAACACACACGGATCCTCCTGATTAATCATTTTCAGTCCTTTCTCTCTTAAAATCTGTGTGTGTTTTTTTTTCTTTTTGGTTGTTTTGAAATTCATTACCGAAAGCTAAAGGGATTTTGTAGATGTCCTACATTTTACCTTAAGTTTAAAAAAAATTCAAACAGGTCTTATAACAAGGATAAGAGGAAAGCTTTTTATTTCATCAGGTATGACTTATTTATGTGTCGAGATGTCAAGAATAAAAGTAAATAAAAGAGAGAACAGAGCAGTCAGGCACACCTTTATATTAGCACCTATCAGCTTTGGAATTCACAATACCCCAGTACATAAATATACTCCATTACAGAGTCTGAGTCATGAGTCTACATTAAAGGGTAACCTGTGATTTAGTTTTGTTTAGTTTTTTTTACATTTTGACAACAAAGAAAAAGACCAAGTACAAACCCAACACAACCACAATTCCACCACAGATTACAGACAAAAAAATATAAATTCTCTACAGCTGCTTAAAAGATCACTGTGTCACCACTCCTTCAGATTCCTTTTCGTTGTTCAGTCTCATCTTGGAGGGGATTTAGTTTTGCATTTACATAATGTTGTTTGACCTTTAAGGCACAGGTTGAACTAAGAACGCTCGAGGCTGAAGCGACAAAGACAGAATTCAATCCGACTTTTATAATGACCGACATTTTAGATGAGGGTGGCAACAATTATCTGAACAACGAGCGCAACACAATGGGCGCCTTCTCTGAGAACCTGTCTGAAAACGTGTGTCATTATTATCACGTACTTAAATTATTATTTCACCTCCTGTCTCTCTCGGAGTGTTTGTAAGAGTTAAAAAAAAAAAAAAAACTTTTGCCTTCTGATGACATCAGAGTAAAACTCCAACTCCGATATCAAAAATGCACGTAGAGCTGCAGTTATTATTCGATCAATTGACGCCCACTATTTTGACAACTGATTAATTGGTTTAAGTAATATTTTCAGTAATAAAAAAAAGTAATAATAAGTCTGTTTCACAGCTTCTTAAATGTAAATATTTTATGTTAATTTGTTTCTTCACTCCACTGTGACAGTAAACTGAATATGTTTGGGTTGTTGTGGACAAAACGAGACATTTGAGGACGTCATTTGATTGACATCTTAAGGACCCTCAGGCTTATAAATCAAACCAAGATGACCCTGATGATGAGATGTCATCACCAGAGTTATTTTCTCAGCCTCCTCCTGAGCCGCAGAAGATATAATGCAACCGTTTTTATTTTTTGCTGGCTGAGTAAAAAAAGAAATAACTCTGACCAAAATGTACTTAAAGGATATAACGTTTTCATTATGCAGAAAACAGGTGAGTGTTACACTATTGCTCATTTTATCTTTGCATTATAATTACTGATTTTTTTTTTTAACTGAATTTCAAAATGACTTCAAGATCAAGCTGATTTGAACCACTTTATACTTCATGAGCTCATATATTTTGCTTAGAATCTCACTCTGAAAACAAACTAGTATCGATCAGTAAGATATAGTGTATTTGAGTTTACTGTATGTATTTAATTATCTTCATATCGACCTTGATGTCATGCCTCTGCTGCCTTCTCATCGAGCTGCTCTTACTCTTTCTGCCTTTAAAGCTGAACCAGTTCCAGCAACAAACTTGTTTCCTTCACGCGTGATGCTCCTTCACTCAGTTTGCCACCTAAGAAAGTTCAGTGTTGAAATAGTTTGGAGCTAGATGAAAGCCGGCGGCCTCTGCGAAAAGCATAAAAATGTATGCATATCTGCTTCTCTCATGGCCGCTTGTAAAAATCCATCGGCTCTTTTGAAAAAGAGAGGCGAGGAGGTGCCGCAATATGAAGCTGACATTCACGGTCGCTCAGGGTTTCCTTTAAAGGGGAAATGAAGAGCACAGGAAGTTTGGCAGGACAGGAACCTACAAAGGAATAAAAAAAAAAAAAAGTAGAGGCGTGTAAGACTGTACCTTTACGCTCTGGTACTGCTCTGCTGTGAATTTGTCGGTGCAGATGGGAGCCACGGGGACGTAGGCTCGTATCAGGCCCTGGTGTTGGTGGAGGAAGGGGAGGGAGTACATCCCACTGAGGGACGGGCTGATCACCACCACCGGGCTCAGGCTCAGCTGCCCGCACAACTCCTTCAGGAAGTCTGCAGGGGCCAGTTCTCCGACCGCTGCTGGGGCCTCGGCTGACTTGGAACGACCGAGTGCTGTGGACAGACGGACAGCTCACTTTTAGATCAGAAGACGAAGAAACGAAATGAAGGGACCGGTGCATACAGGAGTACATAAGAAACTCAAAAGAGTTCTGCTTTATAAACAGAGTTGCTATCATGACTCAATTAATTGATAAGTTGATTGAAAATGAATTTTAAAAATTTCTCAGTCAAAAATGTCAAACATTTGCTGCTTTTCTTTGCCGTTTATGCCAGTAAATAAAGAGTCTTTTGGTTTTGGACTGTTAGTTGGACACAAGAAGCAAATTGAAGACGTCACTTTTGGGCCTGAGACACCGAGACGAGCATACTTCACCATTTGTTTTACGTTTTAAGGACTAAAAGGTTAAATAATCAATGAAAATAAATATTTCAACCAACATTATATCTACAGTAACCTGCAGTATAATGTGCTTCACTGTAATGTAAGTCTTTTTCACCCAGACTACTTTGTACAGTAATAGAGTAGAGGTAAATATATATTTTTTGGGGTGGATTTCCAGAGTGATTTCAAAGTGAGGCCACAGAAATAATCCATGACGGGACGTTTTTTAGGTTTATCTGATGTGGGAACACTTCACACTCATGGATCATCAGGGACTCACCAACTATAAGGCCATTTTTATTGAAAATGAATCATGTGAGCAAAATAGAAAACTTAAATAATAAAGATGTTTGAAGTAAATTTAAACACAGAGTTCTTCCAAAAGACAGCTCCACAGGATGATGTAATAACGTAGTTGATATTGTGGTTTACAGGTACAAACTCCCCTCCATGTTTTCAGGTAATCAAAACACCAGACACAGTGAATCCTTTGAGGGTCTGTAGTAGGCGGTCCAGATGTGTGTTAAGAAGTGAAAAAGATTAGGTTAGTTCCCATCAGACTCACCTGGCAGGTCGATGGCGACTGCCCGGCAGCCTGCTTTGGCCAGAGTGTCCAGGGTGCCGATGTTGAGCCAGTTTTCTGAAGAGAAACGGATGCCGTGAAGGAGTAAAACTGACATCTTCACCTCCCCCGTGGCCGGTTCACTCTGCCTGTAGAAGAGCGGTGCTTTGAGGCTCTCCAGCTGCACGCTGCCCTCCGTCATCTTCACAGCCGACATCCTGAACAGAAAAACAGGAGGACACATTTGACTTGACACAGCTTTCACAAGTCAGTCACCTGAATGCAGAAGTATCATTAAGATCATTAAGAACTGTAGTGAGACACAGCTCTTAAGTTGTATTTGTCTGAGCAGCTTTCAAAATGATCTGACGACAAAAACCCTCAATATAATGAAAAACTCCAGATGTGATGTTGTAGAGTAGACAGATGTGAGAGTAGTTACAACATGAAGACGTTTCCCCAAGTCAGGTCACTTTTAACCCCACCCAAGAAACTTCAGTCTCACCTACAGCACCTGGTCTTTCTATCTTTTATCTAATAATTTCAAAAAGTATAACAAAGAAATTAATTTGTTTGAGATTCTGTAAAATAAAGCTAATTTAAAAAAAAGCTGTCTTCATTTCTTCTTAATCAAAAATGATTCCCTCCCCATCACTTTTTAAGAGTTAAAAAAAATAAGGACAGCCAGACAACAAAATAAACTAGTCAGTCAAGTCTTCAAAATACTGACTTGGGTCACCTCGAGTCCAAGTGTCAATGAATCAAGTCCACATCTGTGAATATTATACATTATTCTGAAATGAGTCATTCTGCAAGATGAATACCCTTACTGCCTAATTTATATCAAAAACCGCAAAAGACAGTTTTTGTGTGACTTACATTTCGCAAGTTTATCATCAGCTCCATTGTCCAGCGTTAATTAATGTAAATCAATCCAGTCAAGTTTTGTTTGGAGAACTTTTACTTGTAAAAGAGTATTTCTACAATGTGGTACAGCTTGAATATTCAGAGTACTTCTTCCACTAGTTTCTCTGCTATTTGTATTTAAATGCTAAATATGGGGACTTACACTGAAGTGTTACACTATTGAATATATGAAAAAGACAAATAACTCAATGTTATTTAGGGATGTTTTAGTGTTTCAATCGACACTGTCACTTCTTCTGTGACATATCTGAATTTATATTTTGTGAATATTTTTGGTCCAAAAAACGAATGCGACACATTTCAATTGACTGTTATTGCACACGCTTACATGCACCCACATCACAATATCCCTAACTAATATTGAGTAGTGTTAATCCCTCCAGATCAGGGGTCAGCAACCTGTGGCTCTGGAGCCACATGTGACTCTCTGTGACTTTGACAAAAAAATGACATGAAATTTAATGATGATGGTTTTATTTTCAGACACACCGCTGCAGGCCAAGAGTGATTCTTACATTCACTGACTGTCAAAATGTGTCGTCCACACACAGAAGAATACCATCTGTTCTCAAAAGTTGTAATTTCTGTCAGTGAACTGAATGACCCAGAACTGATATTGTTGTGTTTTGGGCCCAGGCCTGATTATAAAAATAGACTTTAGTCAAAATTAAATAGAAACTAGCCTTTTTTTGTTTTTTACTTTAACAGTTTTTGAATTTAGGATGCTGCTATATGTCTTATTTGTTATAAGAGTAAGCTACTTATTTTATTCATGTTCATAAACACAGGGAGGATTCAAGTCTGTGTTTTGTTGGTTAAAGCATCCCGCAAAATAAAGAACATACATTTAAACTGTTGCACCAAAATATGCTGTGATTGTATTGGACATGCCAAGTGTGTAATGAGAAGACAAAGCACACTTGTGAATATATTAAAAAAGGTCATATTGTGCTTTTTGTAGTTTTGCCTTTCCTTTATTGTGTTATGAAGCATTTTTGTGCATGTTTAAAGTCTGCAAAGGGAGTTACCTTCTCCTTCAGAAAACTCTGCTCCTGCACTGCCTGAAACACCTTGTTTGGACACGAGCCTTCACTTCCGTCACTTATGTGCATCACTATGTAACAGGCGTTATATCAATATATATTGTTATCTATTTATTACAAAATAAACACTCCAGTCAGTCGGCAGACATACAATTGCTACTGCTGTAGCAGTAGCCCTTTTCACACAGCGTCTCCGGATTAACTCCGGAGCGGTGGTTCGCCAATTCTCCACCGATGGTGATTCACACAGAGCCGAGTAGCCAGACGAGCCGGAGTGTCAGTTCACACAGAAAGCCGGCACTGCGGCTACTAAAGAGGCGTGACGGTACACGTCATGATGATGACGTCGGTGTTTCCCAGGTGTCTCCCCTGTCAATCTAAACCCGCGGACAGTTTCTAATCATATGGATGCTGTTATAATGTGCAGTGATTGAGATCCTGACTCACCAAACATCATGGAAAGTGACGAAGTTACGTTTTTTGCTATAAATGACATAATTACATAATCACCATCAGTAAACAGGACGCTGTCTGACTCACTCCCGGGGATGGAGGCTGTTTTCTGGAGGAAAGTTCCCCGAAGTCTCGGTCGGAGGGCTGACGGTCACGGTGATTTATTGTCATCACAAACACTCCATGAGTTAACACCAAGAGTTGGTAGGACAGGCGGGAGGACAGACAGGAGGACGGATGCTTCTCCACGTACAGCTGTGGTACTGGTTTGTTTTCCTCAAATAAGTTGCCAACGACAGTTACAGTTACTACGTTACTGTTGTTCGGTCATGTAAAGTTGCTTTGTGGGAAATTTCTCTTTATTAAGTTGAGTGAAGGACCTGTGCAGTTATCAGACTGTCTGACGACATGCCCTCGCTCCGCGCCGCTGGCTTATCTGTTCACACTGGGGCAGTTCAGAAATAATACGTCTCTGATACTACCTCCAGAGGAAGATCAGCGCCGGAGCAAAATTCCCCCCCTCGCTGCCTCTGAAACTTGCACACAGAGGAGGAGGCGGAGAATTGGCGCAGGAACCCCGCATGCAAACGGCTGTTATTTTAGATCACACTACCTGCCCTACTCTGCCTCTGATTGGCTACATTGTGCCCATTAAAGGGACTGCTCATGTGCAACTCTCACCAAAGATTGAACAGAGGCCAGAGGTCTCACTCTGTAGCTAAAAACTGAGCGTTCCAGACACTGCGTGAAAAGGGGCTCTGCAGCAAAGCACCATATGAGAAAAATAATGTTTTTTGAAAATTAATGGATGTAAACCTATTCCCTTAGGACCCCATAATAAAAGTTTGAACCTGGAAATTAGTATAGCATGACCTCTTTAACAAATGCTCATTGAGGCCTATTTAGACATTTTAAGCTATGTTTTGGGGGGGTTGGAGGCAGAGGGGAAGAATGCTGACCCCTGCTGTAGGATGTAATGTAGTAGAAGCAAATACTCGGAGTACAAGTACCTCAGTATTGTTGTTAAAGTACAGTAGGCAACTTTATAACATACACAATGAGGAAGGTGTTTTGCTAAAAGAGTGTATTTCCTTCACTTGCAGTAAGGAAACTTAGCAGCTCCATGAAGACTTTGACTGCAGCAGCCTGCGCGGTGTTCCTGCTAATTTGTCCACACTACTCCTGCGTTAAAAAAACAACCCACTTATGTTTGTTTGCTGTTCTCTGCACTCAACTTTTTTACCTCGTCCGTGTTCAGAGTAAAACGGAGAGTGTGTGCAGCTGTCAGATCAAAGTCCACATCAGATCATTTGATTGGTAACATCGAGTTCCTGCATCACAAACAAACGACGAGTTTAAAAAAAAAAAAAAAAAAAAAAAAAAAAAAAAAA
>OMLP01046125.1:27559-41121 GCA_900302685.1 Spondyliosoma cantharus
TGGAGAGGACTACCGAGGGCAGGTCGACCACACCGTGAGCGGCAGAGAGTGTCAGAGATGGGACCAGCAGTATCCTCACCAACACATCTACCAGCCTGAAAAGTAATCAAGTATTCATCGCCGCAGCACCTGTCCTGTACCTCATTAGTTTAATTAATTGTGGACTGGTGGATCGTGAATCTCACAGCTTTCGAACTGTTTGAAAACCTTCATTTTGTTATTGTGGGTGTAATAGATTACTTGTCATTTTCAGGTATCCCGATAAAAGTTTAGACGATAACTACTGCCGTAACCCCGACGCCTCTCCGGTGCCCTGGTGCTACACCACAGACACCGAGATGGAGAGGGAGAACTGTGAGATCAGCAAGTGCAGTAAGAAAAAGCTTTTGTTATATTATCCATTTTGAAAATACTCATCATCAACAGCGGAATATAACTAAGTACATTTACTTAACTACTTAACTAAGAGCGCTGTACTTGTTTTTTACTTCAGTATTCCAATTTCTTGCTACTTTACACTTCTACTCTACTACAACTTGTAGGGAAATATTGTACTTTTTACTTCATTCATTTGATAACCGGTTTAAGTGAAGTAATGTTTTGTTACATTAAATGCATCTGAATCTTTATACTTTTGTACTTACTGAAAAGTAGAAATACTTATATCTACTTATATCTGCTTTTTATCAGAATATTAAAAACAATTCCGAGCACTTTGATATTAGTATTGAGACAGATATTGTACTGTTGCTCATGTACAATACACAATACAATACAATCATTGGTCAGGCCGATGATCGCATACACACATTTAAATATATGTATAATTTACTTTTACTTGTAGTTTTTTAAGTACCTTTATCGCCAGAAAATTACTTTCGATAAGTACATTTAATGTCAGATACTTTTAGACTCGGATGACTTTCACTTTCAACAAAGTAATATTTTCACACACTATTGTTACTTTTACTCAATTGTGGCTTTTGAGTATTTTTTACAATACTGCCTCTAATAACATTAGAGAACGAACGATTAGTTGGTTAATTGATCATAATAATTTGTCAGAAACTATGATGACAACGGATTAATAGCTCATTCTCAATTTTCGTCCTCTCAAATGTGAAGATTTGCTGCTTTTCTTAGTTTTTCAATGATCATTAAAAGGGCCCTGTGGAACATCTGTGTTGTGCTAGAAGCCGGTCGTTAGTTTATGTTAGCTGACTGCATTTCTAAACTCTAGTAAGCTACTTTTGCTCTCTGTTTGCGGAGCTGAGAGAGGCGAGGAGACAAGGCACTCGAAAAATGTGCATAAAGTCACATCCTTTGGACCATCGTAGAAAACCCGACACTAGTCCTTCAGGACGAAATCCACAGTCCAGCAACATTAAAACAACCGAACAGATCATCCAAAGGCTTGTGTAGACAACCGAGAGAGAGACGGGGGAGGTCTCATGTCTCACATCAGGTTACAATCCGCTTCCATATGGCCAATAAAAGAAGTGATTGATATATTACACAGAGGCCCTTTAACTGAATATACCTGTGTTTTGGACTTGTGATAGTCACCGCGGACTTTAGATTTTTCAGTGTTTTCTGACAAAGAATTCATTGTTTAAACAAGATCAAAATAATTACCGACTGCATTGTTTTCTATGGTAGCGTACGTTTACTAGATCGGATCTCTGGATTTTCTCGCCTTTTCCTTCTGCTCTGATTTGGTCATTAGTTTCTTCTGTAAAACAGAGGAGACGTGAGCTGAATGGAACTGATTCCTGTGCCATTAGCAGGAGACATAGTGGAATTAGAGAGTCTCATTAAGTCGCTGTAATTAAATTTAGAAAAATCACCTTTTTGGTGTTTGTGCAAATTACTTCCCCGAACTGTGAAACTCTTCATGACCGCCCTAATGACTCTCTTTGATTTAAGAGTAAACACAGCTAAAGAGTGCGGATGTTTGTCAGCGATACAAGACCCTGCATTGTCTCACAAGGTCACAGGTTAATTAAATGTTAATTACTGTGTTTTTTTATTATTTAGTGTTTTCTTTTTATGGTTTATTTTTATTTTTCATTTAGTTTATGTGAGTTTTTAGTGTGTGAGTGGATTAGCTTTAATATGGAGTAGAAGGAGTTAAGTGTAGATAACAGCAACATTTAAAAATAGAACGTAAAAGGCATTTTGGACTTGTTATATGCAATATGGTTTGTTTACCATAAAATTACATCTAAATTAAATTAAATATCTTTTACTTTTTACATGCCAGTCAGACTCAAATGCTGAACCTTTACCTTCAGAACATAAGTAAACAAATAAACAAGGCATTTCAGTGTTTTCTCCAGGATTTCGACATGAGAGTTGGTAACATGAGCATGGCAACATTGGCATTTCCACTGAGGGCGGAGATCACTGGGGCAAAAAGCTCTATATGATAGCACCATCTTGTGGTGCAAAAAAAAAACGATTCTTGTGAAACGAATCAACAAAAATCAAATCATGGTGTTTTCACCCAAATGTCTGCTAAATGCCCTACATGTAAATGTAAATGTTATTCTGTTGATGTATCAGACAAACAAAACACAATCAGGAGAATATTGTGAGAATGTTCCTTTAGATCTGTTAATTCAAATCCTTGGTTTTAAAAAACACCCAAAAGAACCACAAACGAAATATGCTCATGTGCTTTATTGTGTTTCATCCCTTTGACAAATATTACACAGTCAAAAAAATTATTTTCCTAAAACACTGACTTTATGTATAAAACATGCAATTACATACATTCTAGGTAATTGAATAATTTAATCCAAAGTATTTCCATCATGTTGAGTTGATGTGAATACATGAAATAACTTAGTCTGCCTAAATTAAATTGAGTTCATGGAGTTTTTTCAAGTATTATGCCTAAGAGTAATGTATTACATATGGATTACTTTTATGTCTAATACTTAAACAAAATTAGAGTAAGTCAAATTAAGCATACTGACTTATTTAATTAATTCACATAGACTCAACATGATGGAAATACTTTGAATTAACTGTATTATATTGTACAAAGATATTTGCAGCCTGGTGAGGCTAAATTATTTATTTACAGTATATATGTCATATATATTTTATACTGTTAATAAATAATCTCAATCAATAACCTGGGCTATCTAATAAATCATTGATCTGTACCAGGGAGTTGGGCTCTTCACATTTTAGGAATTTAAACAAAAACTCAAAAATCAAATCCCCAATGTCATTTTCTCAACATTACACTTTTTAGATGATCACTTTTCAGATCATTTGATTCGATTAATTAAAGTTTTTGAGGCACAAAAAAACTCTCATTTATAGTAAATGCAATTATTTGTGTCTGATATTTTATTATTTTTACACCAGAAACTTTGATTACCTCGTTAGATTACTCAGACTTTATTATCCTGAGGGGAAATTCCTTTTCACAGCAGTGTCCCCATCACACAGACAGTACATGCAACAGACAGTGTTTCAGAAACAGTGCATATAACAGCACACAGCAATTACAACCCACAATCAGCCCAGTTCTAGGGCTGCGGGGATCAGGCTTTTACCAAAGTGAGCCGTTCTGCACCTCAGAGCTCAGTGCCTCCACCCTGAGGTCACACTCAGTGGATGCGTGATGTCCTGTTCTGTTGAAGTTGCTATGCGTGTAATGGCCATATTGTTCAGCTTTGTAAGGCCGGCTGAGGGGAGACCAATTATCCTGGCAGTTGTGCTGTTGTGTTGTAAGCTTGGCCCGGTTCTTAACAGATTGCATGTAAAAGAAGCAGGTGGAGCCGTACAGTAGGACAGGCTGGATAATACTCCAACAGCAGGAGGAGATGCAGGGAAACATAAAGTCCTTTGAGTTTGTGGATGACTGATGACATTTTCTCCTTCTCCCTCTCCCTCAACTATTGTTCATTTTCAAAAGTTTAACTGTTGGACATGAGACTCAGTCTGTGTCTACGTTTCATATTGAACTGTGATTGGCTCTCAATGTTTGGCTGTCCACATTTTAAACTCAGATTCAGTGTGAGCACAGAGAAATTTTCCACCAGTGAAAGTGGACTTTAACCTCCTGTAACAGGTTTATTATGCAGCAGTTTTTCTGCTCATTTTGTACCATCACATTACATGTTCTGGGAAAGAGAAAGAAAAAGAAACAGCTCTTGACTTCACTACAATAACAGAACATAAATCCCAAAGTCCTCTCTCTCCTTCAGTGGCCAGAGGTCCTCCTCTTACTAATATTAACCACATTAACTAACCTCCCCTCCGTCCAGAGGTGACCTATAATGCTAATTTATTTCCTCCTCGACTGTCTGCTCCCCTCCAGCCGAGGTGCGGGTTGAGAAACGCCAGCGCTCCAGCTTCACCACCAACTGTTTCCGCGGGCGCGGGGAGGATTACCGCGGCACAGTCAACGAGACGACGTCAGGCATCCCCTGTCAGCGGTGGGACGCCCAGGAGCCTCATGAGCATCCCTTCTACCCAAACACATACGAATGCAAGTAAGTGACACACAGTACAATGGAGGAGGGAGAAGGAGTCGAGTTTGATTGAAAGGTGAGAGCGCTTTGGGTTGATGTTCTGCACTCGTGGCCTCAGTTTGCTCCACACGTGAATATTAATGTCAAAATGTCAGTGCAGTGAAATTTCTTTGCGATATTATTCCTCTGCCGACAATTGACAGGAGATGATAGATGGTCAGCAGCTGCACATTAAAAAGCTGTTCACACTCTGAGTGGCAGTATGGATGTGAAATGAATATTAAACCTGTTTGTGACGCGGCGATCCATTCATCATGCCAAAACTGAATATGAGCGTCTCATCCGTCCGTTCAAAAAGTTTGTCATCTGTATAATCTTTATGTCTACAAAAATAAACAGGGCCTGGCAGATATAGAACGGTATGTTTGTGTAAATAAAAAGGTTGTTCAGTGAATGAATGACAAGACACTGGACATTATCATACGGTAGGTGAAGCCCAAATGTTCATAAGTTTCTTTTTTTTTTAAAAAAAACGTTTTGATCCAGTGAAGAACTAACTATGCGTGTCATTTCTATTACCATAGTCTTTTAAACAACAACAGGCCCGCTTACAGATTGTGCTGGTGAGGACATTCCAAAAATCACTCACAGGAACATATTAGGAAAATTTGTGAAGAAGTGTGGGAAAATCATGTGGAAACAGCAGGCTGACCTGTAACACCTGCATCTGAGCAGGCCGACTGAGAGGGCAGGCATCCCCTTCCACTTTATCTTCTGCTCGGAGGTGTGGATACCTCCCGATCAGAACCAACCAAGCAAATAACTAATTTAGTGCCATGGCAATGAGTCAGCTTTACAAGAGACGGCAGCACTGGGAGTCTGAGAAAATACATAGAAAAAGGGGATGTGCGGTTTTTGTCACTGATTCACTGATGATTGTGTTTTTGTTTGAGAATAAGTGGGATATAAGTGTGGTGGCATGTGTGGTTTGTTTTATGACATAATAAAAACCAAACCACTTCTACCTGACTGTGTTCCACATCTCTTCCAGGGGTTTGGAGGAGAACTACTGTCGTAACCCAGATGGGTCGGAGGCTCCCTGGTGCTTCACATCTGTGCCAGAGATGAGGACTGCTCTCTGCTTACAGATTAAACGCTGTGCAGACGACATCGAGGCTGAAGGTACAGCTTCAACGATGACTTCGGCGACGGGATTACTGTCAGCTGTAATGAATAGAAATTAGCCTATGTTGTCATGAATCTAGGATCCCTCTGATGCAAGCAATATCATAGCAGAATATTGACCAGACACCAATAATAGTCAGTTTTTTAAGTGCTTTGATTGATCATATACATTTTTTTGTATATGACAGTTCTGTAAATTACATTTTAATATATAAAAAATATATATATATTTTTTTACTTGTGAATGAGGGAACAGCACAGTCATCCTTATACAAATGAAAAGTTGTCGGTCAGTTCACTAATCTGCTTTGTTGCTGTTGCTTTAATTGCTCTGGTGTAACACGTAGCTTCGGATGACTAATGTTAGCTGATTGTATCTGTATCTAGTTACTTGTGCAACTGGTACATGATGAATTGCATTAACCATTCTCATATTTTTCAGTGAGTCATAGGCTACATGTATAAGTCACAGTGGCTGCTGTAAACCCCCAAATTAAACAATAAAGCTCATTGTTCTCCATGTCTTATATCTATTTTTTATAATACTATAACTGCCTTCTGTGTGCCATAATTCATCAAGGTCACTGGCAAGATGAAAATGTCTCTTTTTTTCCAGATTGCTACCACGAAAATGGAAGAAACTACAGAGGCATGGTCCGCAAAACTCGTAAGGGGATCACCTGCCAGAAATGGAACGTTAACACACCTCACCGGACCAAGTACGACGATCGTTTAAAAACTACAAAGACACAGATGATTTTTTTTGATCCAAGAAGAAAAGAGTTTATATGCTTTGGGGACCTCTATGATCCAGCTTTCAAGATTCAACATTCATGATACTTTATTATCACGGCACTCCCTGTTATAAGTCAAAAAAGAAAAACCAAGGACGGCACTCCCATTAAACTATCTAATGGCGCCACACAGATGTTTTCAGGCAAGGCGCCCTTCTTTAGTGTGTGTTCTGGCAATTACAGGTTAATTATGGTTACCACAACCAGCACAACAGGTACATCCCAATAAAGAGGTCCATCTTCCCTGTTACTATGAAGAAAGAAACAAATGTAAAAAGAGCAATATTTAAAAAAAACAAAAACGATGAATAATATAAAATTATATAACTATGAGGTAGTTTAGACAGTTCTCAAAGCACAACGTGCATATACCCTAACAATAGGTGGCAACATAAAAAGTATGCGTTTTTCAGTCTTGTGGTGAAGAGGTGGTGGGCATGGTGGATGGGGGACAGGATGAAGTTGGAGGCCGTGCTCTGACATCAGGCCTGGTAAATGACACCTGATGATGAATGCATACTAATTCTCAGCGGGGATTGAGCATGTTGTGTGACTGAAGGCACATTTTCGCAGCAGAAACGGAAACAGGGACCAGGGTCTAAATAAAGTTCAGGGCACATTTTACCCCCCAACAGTCCTTTGCTAAGAGGGAAGAACTTTCAAAAATACAGGAACTTAGGGAGGGGCTTGCTGCGCTGAACAATTCAATATTTTGCTATAATTCAAAATAAATCTGCAGCTGCTTTTCTTGTAGTTTTTGTTCATTGTGCTTTGACACATCAGCAGGGCCAACAATGAAGTCCAGACCTGACTGAGCATTTACACTGAGGACCAAATCTAGCAGGAATTGGAAATGCTTGATATGGCGTCATCGTTGTTGTTTGCAAAAAATGATGTGTGAAAATAGCTGTCACTTTGTTCTTTAGACTGCAGTAGTAGCACAGAAATCAACGGACAAAAGGAACCTTTTATTTCCTTAAAACATGAAGTTCTGGGTTCTTTAGGGAAGAAACAAGACTTTAATTAAAATACACTTTTCTCCCACAATTATATTCATGGAAATGAAGGAGTTACTCCATTCAAATAATGTCTGTAACTTTTGAAAAGCAGCATGCTCATCCCACTCATTTACAACATGTATGAGATGCTTACAGCCTTAAAAACCATCTGTATGATTTTCTAGGATAAACCCATGGACGCATCCTGAGGCCAATCTGACTGAGAACTACTGTCGTAACCCAGATGGGGACCAGCACGGACCCTGGTGCTATACCACTGATCCCAAAACTGAGTTTGACTACTGTGCCATCAAACAGTGTGGTACATAACTCTGCTTTCTTTTGTCTATTTTAAGATTCCTCTGAGTGGTTTAATGCACTGTGTGGTGACAATTCACCCGGAGCTGCTGGCAATTTAACAATTCATCTGTTTCTTGTGTTTCCAAACAGCTGGAGAGAAAGTGCCCATGATTGAGCCAGCAGGTTAGTTTCTGAATGAGTAGGAGGCAACATTTCATAGTTGACAGCCAGCTTTCTCAAGTGTATTTTACAAATATATGTTGCCTCTTTGTGAACGCAGAGAAGGTGGAGTTCAGCGAGTGCGGGAAGAGAGAGGACCGCATCCCGCCGTCGCGGTTACGTATCGTGAACGGGATTCCCGGAAATTCGCCGTGGACGGTGAGCCTCAGAGACAGGTGAGTCTGAGAGCTGGTTGTGAGCAAGCCAAATACATCCTGCTGCTGTGCTGTGCATGACCTCCGACCTCTTGTGTGCAGGAAAGGAAACCATTTCTGTGGAGGATCCCTGGTTAACCCCAGATGGGTGATCAGCACCAAGCAGTGTTTCTCCTCCTGGTAAACGTTCTTTATTTAAAGGTTTTTGGAGCTGTTGGTGGGGTGCATCAGTAGGGTCATTTAAATCCACGAACCTGCTGTTTCAAGCAGCCGAAATCCACCATTCATGTATGCTGAGGTTCAAAACTAAGAGCCATACAGAGGTGATTTGTCGTGAAATGTAAGTATGTTGATCAGATTTTTGTGATTTATTCACCAACACTAGGGACTACAACTGAGTGGCATTACTCAAGGCATGTTGCCTAGATGATGAAGCCTAAAGATTCTCAGAATGGACAATTGCCCTCTTGGCTGGTGTTAATTGTAGTATTTTTCAACTACATTAACCTGTTAAGGCCAATTGGGCTATTTTTTGAGCACCTCTAGTAACATATAAGTGAAATATATAGTTTGGTACCGGATAAATTGTAAATGGCACTAAAACCTCTATAGTTGTGTTCTGATTCATTTATTAGCATAAAAGTTGGCAGAGGTAATGATCAGATTTCAGCTGCAGTTGCATCATTCCGCAGGGATATTCATTCTAAAATTGTATTTGTTTTGTAAATCTTTCATTTATGCTGCGTGCACATCTTAGCAAATAGTTCAAGTGTTCCCTTTATTATGATACCTTGATTATTCAAATAAACCTTGTAGTTGCAGAGACACAAAATAGTGGCTAGTTCTTAACAGGTTTGAATATCAACAAAAAAAGGAACACATTATCAAAACTAGGCTACTCCTTGCAATTTTCATTTGTCATCAAAGAAGCTTTGGGCCATCTCCAGGGGTTTGGGAGTTTTGTGGACTTGCCAGAGATGCAAATAAAGGATTAACTGTTTGAACATGGGGGGGGATACAGAACTAGTGAGTGGGAAGAGTGCCCCTCTTTCTCTTCAGCCCCAGCCCCCCAAAACGTCTGTGCATGTCCCTGAGAGGAGGACACATTAATGTTTACATCCCTCACCTTTTTCCTGTGAGTAGATGCACACTTTCTCTCTGCACAGTGTGTTTTTGTTGCCAAGTGTCAACTGATTCGAAATTAGACAGACATCTCCAAATCTCAGCAACTCATGCCAAAACAATTTGGATAAATTGCACTGTATGTAATGTATTTTTGATTTGCAGGTGAGCTGTCCCTTTAAGGATATTGCAGAACAAGACATGACATAAAAAGTGTTATACTCTGCTTGTATTTCCATGTTATTTGTTTGTATGTGTATGCAGCTACGTGGACCTGCCCGGATATTCTGCCATGATGGGAACCCTGTTTCGTGATCCTCAGGAGGGAGAGCCGGGCGTTCAGACCATCCCTCTCACCAAGATCGTCTGTGGACCCTCAGAGTCTCAGCTGGTCATGCTACAACTGGAATTGTGTGTACTGTCAAGTGCCCCCCCGCGTGCTCGCACTCACACATGCACTCAGACATACCAGTGATTTCACTCTGACCCTCTCTTCTTTCTCTAGCCCTGCACAGTTTAATCAGCGTGTCTCTCAGATCTGCCTCCCTCCTGAGCGTTACATTGTGGCTGAGGGGACGGGCTGTGAGATCGCAGGATGGGGTGAGACAAGAGGCAAGTATAATCCTATAGAGGTGATAACTTCGTCCTGAATTCACTACACGCTGCATTTCATGCAACTACAATATGCTTCTACACGGGTGTGGGACTGAGGGCAGGGGGGAGGGGGCTGAGTATTCATGTGAAGAGGGCCCACGAAGAGTGAATATCTGTGGATGTAGGGAGTACAAATGCCGTCATACAGGGTCCAGAATTTTGTGCCATGCCCTGTTCTTCTATTACAATTATCAATAATAGATTACATTCTCAGAAGCATCTTGTTTCTGCCCTTGAAGTAATGTTGCATCTAAATGAGAGAACTGTTCAGATCATTGAGCAACAGATGGCATTGCTGTTTCCAGACGCCTTCAACATCTGTTCACCTTCCTCTTCTTTTCTTCATCTCTTTCAACATATCAGCTGCTAACTGATTTCTCCTCCTCGTCCTCACTCTTTTTCAAAGGGACTGGAGATGAGACTGTCCTCAACGTGGCCCAGATACCAGTTATCAGTAACAAGGAATGTAACAATTACTTCAGGGGTCGCGTGCGTGAGAATGAGATGTGCACAAACTCTTTCCAGGCCGGAATAGGCGCCTGCGAGGTAGGTGTCCGTGCAAACGTTCTAAAGGTTTTCTGTCCATTTTGGAGATGCAACAGAGTTTCTTCATCCCTTATTGTCCTTTTGAAGCTAATTTTTGCATTCAACTTTATTAGATAGGTTGCAATAGAGGTGCAGACAGGAAACAATGGGGCAACAAGATCACTAGCCAGAATCACTCTAGGGACACAGAAGTTAAAGGAAAGGTTCACCCAAAAATGTATAATTGCATCATAACTTACTCACCCCCATGTCGATGGGAAAATCAGGTGAAATTGCGTAGTCCAAGAAACATTTCTGGAGCTTCACAGCGAAACAGTAATGCAGCATTTCCCTAAACGACTGAAGTAGATGGGGGAAAAAAACAAGTGAAAGAAAATGTGAAAAATGGCTCCATACAGCTGGTCCGGCATAATCCAAGTCTCTGGAAGCCTCGCGATCCCAAATGGATTTAAAAAGATGTTATTTACTCCCTATTTTAAGCAGAAATCTTCAGTGTAGCTGCTGAGTGAAAACCTTTAGCACTGAAGTATAAACTCGACTGTGTTTAAAGCGTGTAAATAACACGACTTAAATCGCAAAAACAAGTCCCCATCTACTTCAGTTGTTCAGGAGAATCCTGCAAAACATAATTTTATTTTGAAGCTCCAGAAATGTTTTGTGGACTAAGGAACTTCATCTGACTTTCAATTAGCATGGGGGTGAGTAGATAATACATTTTATTTTTTGGCTGAATTTTAATACTGTAATACTGTATATGTCTTAACCTCTAGTTCACCATGACACCCAAATGCTGAACATTTTCTTTGAGACTTACTACAGTGTGTTGTGGCATTAAAATAATTTCACCGTACTTTTGGGAAATGCATTAATTTGCTTTCTTGTCATGAATTAGATGAGAAGATCGATACCATGATACAAACACCACCACAGTGTATTTAGGGTAAATATGAAGCTAAAGCCAGCAATCAGTTAGCTTAGCTTAGCACAGCTAGCCTGACTTGCAGGCTCGTGTAGTCCTGCCTAAAAAACACGTTATGTTTTGTACAAATTTAACAAACAAGGTATAATGTGTTCATTGGCTTGAGGTGTACTGGTAGTACAAAGCCAAGCTAGATTTTTCCAGTTTTTATGCTAAGCTAAGCTAACTGGCTGCTGGCTCTTGCTTTTATTTAGCAAACACACATAAGAGTGGTATCAATCTTCTCATCTAACTCCGGGTGAGTAAATGTATAAGCGCATTCCCCTGCCGTGCTGACATTTAACACTTCAGATCCTGACGGTGAAGAAAATCTTTTTGATGACGGAAATCACTTTAAGTAAAGCTATACATACAGCTATTTATACGTTCCTATAAATCAAACACATTCACCATTTGGATAATGGAAGTGGACTGGACAAGATGTGACTGCAAGATGTTTCCAACCTCAGCAGTGACAGTCAGTCATAACAGAGACAAATAATGACTCCAGAGTGTTGTTCCTGTGTGTCTGCAGAGAGACTACGGCGGCCCTCTGGCATGTCAGAACAGGGACTGCTGGGTACTCGAGGGTGTGATCATCCCCATGAGGCGCTGCGGACACCCGGGGCAGCCCAACATCTTCATCAGGGTCTCTGTCTACGTGGACTGGATCAAGAAGGTCATGGAGATGGCTTAGAGTCACATACTGACCAGGGACTGATCAAATCTGCCCTCAAAGCCCCCAAGACCTGTTAACCACTTAACCCTATGCATTTTTGTCTTCTCAGATGCCTGTTTTAAATTAAACAAAATACTAATAATACACTAAAAGCTATATATAGAGTTTTTCATAAAAAAAGACTGTCAGCTTCTTATTCAGGGTAAAATGCAAAATAATTTGTTTGTAGTGCTTCTGCGAAAATGAAAGTTCTTTGTGTGAATAGCTCATTTTTAAGTGCATCAGCAGAGGCATTTAATGACATGAACTGCTTGTTGCAAGCAGCCAAACTCCAGTGGACAGAAGAAGCAGAAAATATTTGTACTCCAGAAAACATGATCACACTAAAGCCCTGTCCACCCGCACACAGGTATTACATAAAATAAAGCTTTTGTTTCAGCATTTTGTACACACGTAAATGGCTTTTTCAGGTCACTGAAAGCAGAGCTTTTGGAAAACTTCTTGCAGTTTGAAAGATACTCAGAAACCATTTACATCAGGACAGACAGAAACTGAGATTTTTGGAAAACGATAATAAACACTCACACATGTAACATATCATCCATCAGCATGGGACGGAATGGATGTCATGGTTTTTTTAATGTTATATTTACAATGACACAAATGGACACTGATAACACAATGATAGAAAAAGAGAGACAATTGATTTTTGTTTTGCTGACAAATGATCCGAGAGGAGTCTGTGGAGAGCAGTCACGTTTCCCCTGCTTCATTCGTAGTATTTTCTGTAGCTAAGCAACCGACCAGAGTAAACAATCTCCTCCCTGTAGGTTTCTTCAGGTGTGTTGTATAGATGGAGGTTATTTTTTTAAATCTCTGTGTATGTGTGCACTAGGCCTGAGATGCAAAACAATGCAGAAAGTAAAGTTATTGGCCAACACTTTTCCTCCACATTTATCATTTATAAACATTTAGTAAATGGTTTTAAAAAAACACAATACGGCTGTTCTGAGGACATTAAAGTGTTTATTAATATACATAATTTGTCAACAGTTCTGCCTTCTCCTACAGCGACATATTACCATTGTGTTATAGCATACTTTCAATCATTATCCCCGTAGACACCAGCCTCCACTTATGAGCGGCCACAGGAGGAGTTATAGCTGTTGACAAACACATTAATAAACACAATTCTGCTTATTATTATATCATAATGCAAAGTAAAGAATTGAATGTTTACATAGTGCTTATAAATGCTAAACAGAGAATTTAAATTTAAAATTAAATTTCTCCTCTGCATTTACCAAAAACTAATTGTAGCTCAGGTTCAGAAGAGAATGACTGGAGCTAAGTAACCTCCATAACAGGAGGTGTCGGGGGTGTTAACGGCACCCACGTTACGTTCCTAACGTCCCCTGGAAATGCACCCTTTACCACAAAACTGTACGCCCCTCCTCTC
>OMLP01046125.1:54214-95455 GCA_900302685.1 Spondyliosoma cantharus
ATATTGAAACCTCAGGTACAAAAAACTATTCAGGAACATGTTGTCAGCCTACTCAGAAATAATTATTGTGCTGTGTTTGTTGTGCATTTCTGTATTTGACATTACCAGTATGCCTTGACACAAAGACCTCATTTAAACCTCAGTTGCCCTCAGTTTCTTAATCTCTCATTCTACCTCAGTAACACGAAAGACAGACTATCTCCGACAAAGTTCTTCTCCGCTCCCACGGCAGCAAAGACATACGCACTTACTGTACACACACACACACACACACACACACACACACACACACACACACACACACACACACACACAGGTTCATGTGCAGACATACAACACAGACAGGCAAAAGGGTTTTCAGGCCTACATACCAACTCACAGAAGCAAACAGTACACTCCAGCAGAGGATTTTACTACCGGTGTACAAATGAAAGCATCAGTGTCATTTCTTTAAAAAAAAAAAAAAACAACTGTAGGCCTTTTTGTTAAAAGCTGAAGTGAGAATAATTTTTGTTCTCCTGGGAAAAAATAAAATGCAGCCAATAGTTTACAACAACTTGATGAAATACTTGCTTTTTTTAGGGTGTAGTTCCTTATGATAAATACTTGTTTTTGTTTTGTTTTCTTTGGGTCGCATACTCTTTTCTCATTTTTATTACATCATGTATTTTCTGATTCTTACACTGTAAAATTGTATGTGTGACACTCTTAATTCATGTGATTTTAAAAAAGGAAGGGCGGCAGATAACCACGCAGTGCTGAAATACACGAAAGTTATGGAAAACAACAACAAGTTATTGTGTGTGAAAATTGCCAAATAAGTTGTGGGTAATCGACTAAGGTAATTTGACCAATTTTTGATAGAAACAAGCACAAATTTGCAATAGATATGACCATGTAGGTGTATCCATCCTCACACAACCTCTAAGAGGCGACTGGTTTGGTCACGTTGCGTCAATCAGTTCAGAAGATACGAGCCTTTAGTGATTTGCTCCTCCCACTGCCACACCCCTTTTTTGCCAACTGCATGAACACAAACACACAACTTCACACGCAGACACTTGACTGCTATGCCAAATTCACTACCAGCTTTGGGTGCAAAAACTGGCCGATCTATAGAGCTCAACATTTTTTGGAACAGCTTTGTGTCTGGAAGTGAATTTCCCCATTCATTCACTCCAGTGACGTTTCAGAAGATCCGAATATAAAGGGTTTTTGAGCTTTGAGGCAAGTCAACCAACTACCAGATGAATCCTGGCCATAAATTATTTGATTTGGAGCAAATAAAAAAATTGAAAAAAGAAAGAAAAAAAAAAGGCGAAGACTGTGTAAATAATGATTTAAAAAGCGAAGGAATAATCATCCCATAAACTATTGCCAATGATTTCTTTTCAACAACTTTCAACTCTGTAACAAGAAAATCATGTCAGCTAGCTAGCGACATGGCTTTAGCTGGTCTGGTAAACATATCCATGGTAACAGCAAGCTCCACCAGTCAAAGACGTCGCTGTTACAGTATGGGAATGTGGGTAGTGAAGTTATTCTGCATCACATCGGGAATAAAAATGTTTTCCTTAAAACAAGGTTGTGATGACATCGAGAGCTACTGTCGCTGAACACATGAAGAAAAAGAACAATGAGCTGAAAGTCTAGCTGGCCACAGCAGACTGGCTAACGTTAGCTCATGACAGCTCTCACAAATGAAAGTTAACTTCATCTCTGCTGACCAGTGTGCTCCTTTCTCCAGGTTTTGCAGAGCGACAAAACAAAATGTGGCACTAAGTCCAGTTATACTAGTGTGCTTCTCATATACATGTCAGGCAT
Organism: Spondyliosoma cantharus; assembly: GCA_900302685.1. Lineage (NCBI taxonomy): Eukaryota > Metazoa > Chordata > Actinopteri > Spariformes > Sparidae > Spondyliosoma > Spondyliosoma cantharus. The sequence goes on from OMLP01046125.1 coordinate 56,039, forward strand.
CCACATTGCAGGACGAGTCAATTGAGCGGCAGGTTAAATGGATAACACCTCTTGTAACCGAAACTGACATCCTTAGTTACAACATTATGGCTAGCAATCAACATACTTTATTCAGACTATGAACTGGATATTTTCACTTCCAGAACTTTACTGTTGAGCTCTGAAGAGCTGCCGATCACAGCTAAAAATTGCCCAAGTTGCTCCTTCGTTTCCAATTTGGCTGTTCAAAGTGAGTATACAAAGTGCTCATACAAAAAGCTCAAAGTGTTGCCACAATGTGAGAATAATGTGAAAATGCTAAAAACATAGTGTCACAGAAGCACAGGTTTTAGCACATTGGTTCTACTTTCAAAAGTTTAAAGGCTGAGTGCACACAAATTACAAATAAACATATTTCCTTACTTACCTCTCGTATCCAGCCATGCAGGTAGTTTTAGTTTTATTAGGTCAGGTTTTTAAAAATACCTCAAATCAACTGAAAAGAAAGGAATTTTGTTTGTGGTCACACTATTGTGCTCATGGTGTTGAGAAAAGAAACAAAACTATCTGCATGACAAGGTAACTTAGAGGTTAAGTGTAATAATGTTTGTATTTTGGGAGAACCCACGTTATAGGGTGAATTAAAAAGTATTTTATCTGTAATGAATCAGTTATAACTTTGTTTAACTTACTAGTTATATACCTGTAGAATTATATTGGTATCTCTTTCTTTTTTATTCTATTGATTTCCAAGTTTTTAAAATCAAAGATAGAGGTTTTGAGCCTCCAGTCTGTTTTTAAAAAATGAATTTGAGAACTTTTTAGTCAAGATTTCTACACTTAAACTGAGGTTCTGCCCCTGTGACATGCTAGTAAACTTTTTATCTAACATGAACTACATGTCACTTATTAATCATTTATTAGATGACTTGAATATCAAATATCCTCATCATTTACTGTAAGTGTTTTTTTCCACCTTAAACTTTATTATTTTGTCACTGATGACATGTTGTATCCCAGTAATTTCATGTATTTCAGCATTGTTGACTAAATCGCTGCCAGGCGAGCTTAATTCATTTACAGACAGGTATGTTTTTCTTGTTCAACTGCATTGACTTTACGTTTTTTTGCCCTCTGGACTACCTCTGAAAACTAACAAGCCTGGGACATCTCTGAGGAAGTTTTTTTGTTAGTTGTACCTAAACTTTTCCATCAGACAGAACTGCAGGCGATCTGGATCATGAAACCTTGAAAATAGCTGTCAAACTAGTACTGTTGTAGTCCACTCATCTCATCTCACTACATTCATGAAACCGTAATGAATGGAAGTCAGCCTGAAGGGTGCCTGTTAATTGAACTACAGCTGAGTCAATGTTTGTTATTTTACATGAGCTGTGTCTGGATATTTACTCTCTATATGGGGACAATGTTGTTCTGTGATCTTACTGATAGTGATATAGTTACATACAGTACTTGATCCGTTTTCAACTATTGAAAAGTTGAAGTGTAACTTGAGAAATCATCTTGTATGCCTTACTTTTAACACCATTTTGTAGTTATGTTATTGATGTGTCCTCATCCACTTCATTAATACAACTCACAAACCTGTGATATATATTTTGTTATGATTCTTTACCATGTGATTTGTGTTATTCTGCTTCTTTATCGCTTATCAATAAAATATCACACTTATCAACTCTCTTTTGTCATGGATTTGCAACAACTCACCTTTTTTTTTCAAACTGGTTTAAATACTTTTAATGTATACAGACGGAAACAATCCTTCATTGGTCAATAAAGAAGAAACAAAGAAGAGGGGGGACAGTTCACTCAGGATGGTGACACATCAAGTGTTCAAGCTCGTTAAGAGACGCAAGACCACAAAATCAGTATGACACAAATTTACACTTCTCTCTTATCAAACATGGAAGTAGATACTGAAGCTCAAAAGAACTCCACTGAAAAGCTACCAAACATTTTAACAGCAATGACACAACATGATTCAAGAAATGTGCATCACACTGCATTCGTGTGCCGATAATAACAGTGCAAGATCATACGTGACGCCTCCCGTTATGCTCCCTTATCATACATGCACCCTATGTTTTTATTTCACATAATCTGGAAACCGCTGCCATTCCAGGTATCATGTTTTAGTGCTGAAATCGTTCACCAAAGCTCAAGTTGTTCCCAGAAACAGTCCAGTCGTCCCTTTGTTTTCTGTCCTAAGCGGACAGTCTATATGTCAACTTCTGGAAGAGAGCTGCTAGGCGTTGAGAGCTTTGGCGACATCTGTAAAGACGAGACGACTGGGCCTCTGCGTGGTCCCCTGGGAAGTTGTGAGAGTCTGCATAGGAGATAAAACTCTTAGTGTAACTGAGATCAAATGTGATTGTAAGAAACAGTGAAAACAGCTAGTTGCCATAGAGGAATGTTATGTTGTTGTATGTTGTATGTTTGTTAATTTTCGGACCATCGAAACGGCTAAATTGAATTATTATTTTATATTCAGATTGTGACTTATTACTGAAACCAGAGAAAATGTGTTCGGACCAGAGGCCACGTGTATAAAACAATATATGTGTTGCAGTGTTTAGGGTGTGTAGTAAATTCACTTTGTAAAAATGACAAAGAATGCATATTAAAGGTGCAATATAACATCACAACTGTAATTTCTTCTGCAATTTTAGTCAATTTTTGAATGTTAAAACTAAAAACAGTACATATTGCATCTTTAATTATACCAACATGCATTCTTCGTAATGCGTTCCAACATTTTCTTAACTGAGGTCCACCACTATTTTACTTCTCAACATATCACACCAACAGTTTGCCACCAGTGGAGGTGTGTGATATGTGATGGTCCGTGTAGTAAACTCATCATATTGGATCTGATTATTTGAAAATAACACAGAAGGTTGTGTTTTGCACACTTTCTGTGCTCATGTGGCCCTGAAACATTTAAAGTGTTAAGTTGAAGGAACAAAAAGGAAAGGATGAAAGATAACATGGATGTAGGTCTGTAGGTAGTGGTGGTGTGAATCCTCTCTTAGCTATACTTTGACATGGATTAGTTAAGATAAAATGAATTTGTCTTAAATCAGTGAAGAACTTCTAATCTACTGTTTTTTGTTAATGACGGCATGAAAGAAAACGTAGATTGTTTGGGAAAAAAGAGGTTTAAAGATTCAAAAGACACAGGCGATACTTTACCATGTTTGCCTTTGTCAAAACTTAAAAGAAATAAAAGAAAATAAAGATAAATTATGACAGTTACCAATGAACGGCTATTATTGGAATGAAAGAAGTGTAGGCTATAATCAAGCACACATGGATTATATGGCAAAAATAAGTTTAACAATATAATAACAACATATGTAAATGTACCGTTATATACCACAACTAACACATGCAACAAGATCACTACAACCCAACCTGGACATCAGAAATTTTTATAAAAATTTGACATCAAACTTAAATAATGTAATCAAAGTTTGCTGGGAAAAACTGCCTTTTTCAAAACCCTACATCAAATTCTACTGTGGAAAATGACTTGGCTATTGTGGCTTCCGTGGTCATCAAAACATTCATTCAAGGCTTATGGTCTGAATGAGAGCATTTTTCAATTCAAGATAAAAGAGATACAGTGGTTCATGTTAGGACATGGAAAATAAACATCGTGCCAAATGCCTTCCAGCTTACCTTGGCATTGGGACCTGTGAGGCTGCCCTCCCGGCCGTGGTCCAGCAGTTCCTGTTCCAGCAGGTCATCTTGTTCTTCAGCCGGGTCAAAGTTATACATGGGCATGAGCTGGTGCCTCAGCTTCTCCAACCTGTACAACAAGAGAGTAGAGGTGAAAACTAGTCTGAATATAAGTAACTTTAAATAACCATGTTGAAATGCAAGATTAACCTAGTGCAGTAGCTGGCACCAGTTACAGTACAGCTGATGAGATTAACTCCTTAGGTATTGGAATGCCATAAAGGTATAAAAAGTTCAATACCCAGCCTGAGGTACCAAGCATCCACATGTATACAACCTCACAATCACTTGACTTCCATGGCAAATTTAAAATAGAAAGTTGGGGATTTTTGTGGACCAATGAACTGCTGGAGCAACAGACAGGGTTAGAGCGATGGAAAAGGAACTAAGTTCAAGGATTCCTCCCACAAGTGAACGACAAATAGGTTACAAGTAATAAAACAAGCTGATGCTAAAATGTAGGGTTGCTGCAAACTGTCATTAATGAAAAAGGAACTCTCCTGAGTCCCATGATGTTTCCCACAAGTGTCTACAACAACCTGTTAATGAGTTACAAAAGGGGATGTGTGGAAATGGTGTGTGTGTGTCTTTCTACAAAGTTTGGTCATGTTACATGAATCAGTTTAGAAGTTGTGCAGCTTTTTTGTTAAAGGCCACCCCTACTGCCACACCTGATTGGTATGAACACAATACACACCCCTGACAAAATTCAGCCCTGTAGCGTGAGATCTATGGCCACGATATGGTGGGATGATTTTTGTGGATGGGCCGACCAAACAACTGACTGACAGAGTGAGCTATAGAGCTGCTGGTTGCAACTAAAAATTAAACTATATCACGAAACAAGACAGGAAGAAAAAAAAAAACACAATCAACCCAATAGACCATAGTCACACGGTGGCCATTTTCCTCTGACATCAGGCTCAAGGTGGAAAGCTCAAATGTAAATAAAGGGAATTTAAATTTAAATGTATAATTTCACTGCTGCCTGATTGATCAGCAAGTAAAAAAAGACAATGGATAGTGACAACCTGGAGGGACATCTGGCCACATTCAAAGGTAAAACAACATATTTTATAACCCATTAGCTAACGTTAGCATTCAAGTACTTCCTCGTAATTATTACTGTTTGTACTGGTGTTACACAATACAACAGGAAAGGCGTAAATTAACTCTAAAATATTGGACACATTTATTTGAGCCTGAAAGTGAGACACACTAGATGTAACCAAACGGTAAGGTTAGCTAGGAAGTGGCTGAATGCCAACGTTAGCTAACATTGTTTAACCTTGAAATACGGCCAAATATCCGTCCATGTTTTTTTACTCTCCACTGTCAATTCAGTTTCTGAACAATGTGTCAGATTCCCTACGTTCTTATAACTTGCAACCTGAAACACAGCAACATAACACTATGCCAGCATTCAAGCTCCCCACCCTGAGTGGGACTGAAGTAAATGTGTGAATATGATCAACGCTGCAGGACTTGCTTTAGTTAATACTATATTTTAGTTTAGCAAATTCTGTAACAAATTTGCAAATAATGAAATGGGGGGCAACAATTAAAATGCATTTAATTTGAGGCTAAAGCAAATAGATCTTCATAAACTTACCGCTTACGTTTCCGAATATACAGCATCTAGGATGAAGAAAGACACAAACACAAGTTGTGTTATTGATAGAAATAGCTTATCCAAAATAAATGATTTGGTGTGTCAAGACAACTATACAATCATTTTCACATGATCGTGAGAACGCAGTAGGTAAAGACATTCCAGTTCATTCAGAGAAAATACGTTTCTACTGAATCAAGGGACAATATTTAAATGCTTCCTTACAATTGCCACCGCTAAGCCAATGACAGTGATGATGCCAAAGGGTACGAGAACCATTCCCATCCCCGAGCCCTCAGTCATCGCCTCAGGAAACGTGGTGGCATTGAAGCTGGTTTCGTTTGCCGTTATAGTAACAGTCATTAATGTTGTCCTGGAGGTGACATTGTCTCTGGCGCTCGAGCTCGTCGAGAGGAAGGGGGCCGTGGTGGTCGTGCCAGGTGTGGGGAAAAACCCTGCCGTTGTCTTTGCCGCAGTTACAGCCATGGTCAGGTGTAACTGTTTCAACTGAAGGATCTATTTTAAATATCTCTGTTGTTGTGACACTCAACGTCTAGTGTGTCTCATGGTTTATAGAGGTTTTAGTCCCTCTGGCTGGAGGTCTGCTGAACCTAAAAGAAGAAGTAGTTTGTGATTAATAAAGGGTCATTTTATTGATTTTTAACCTAGTATAAATAAAGGTGAAGTCATTCTTTAACTACAGACAAAAAGCTAAAACATATTATCTCTTTTGCTTCTGTTCTATTTAAAGAGGCACTGTGTAGTTTTGGAGAAGAAATTCAGACTCAGAATTTTAATATTTACAATGTTAATAAGGGAATAATACAAACAAAATATTTTAGTTTTCCATACATGAATAAACAAGATGTTCTCAGAGGGAAATAATGTTCCCAGAACACTGTTTGAAGCTGGAGAGGTGGCAGGGTCCACCAAATACAAACAAAGTAAAACGGTGTGAAATTATCTTGTCCTATAATGTCAGTTTGTTTATTCAGTAATGAAAATGAAGAGTTTGTTCATTTAGTTTGTTTAGGGATGAAAAGTCGGCCAATGAAGATCTTTCTCTTCTGATTAAAGCATCTTACATAGTGCACCTTTAATTAAATCTTTGTTTTCAAGCATTTCAGTGTTGGTACACACAACTCTCGATTTCATTCAAACCACGGCTGATTGTGCCAGCGGGGTTGTGGTAGGTGTTTTTGGGCAGGATGTGGGTAGCAAAAAGGCACCGGAGGAAAGTGGCATAACAAACTTGATAAAATACAGAGGAATACCAACCACTCAAACTGTAACGTACACTGTGAGGAAATGTGTTGGCAGCGTGTTCACAACATCAAAATCAAACTTACACCCACACACACACACACACACACACACACACAGCTTCCATAAATATCCACTGCATCCAAGACTCGGTACCTCCCACCCACACACACACACACACACACACACACACTGTACACATCCCATGAGCATGAAGAGCAATTTATCCTGAAGATCTAAATGGAGAAGAGGAGTTTTTAAAACATGCTTTTCATTTTAAAGCAGTGTTACATGCTGACACAGGAAGGCAGTGAAAATAGACACATGATCCATTCCTCTCCCCTTAGTGCATCCTGTCTGCTTGCTCTCTTAATGAGGAACATGTGCAGCTGAAGCAAACCACCAATGAGAAGCAAAGACTGGATTCGGTCATGTCTGTTTGCCTGCTTAACAATCCCCTGCCCTGCAACAAAGACAAGAGCCTGCATCTTTGTTTGAATCTTGTTGTGGCCTCATTACTGTGTGTTGCTGATACACTAACATGGTATTTTTAGTCAAGATGCACTCTATCTCAGCTGTCCTGTGCAAACAGCTGAGCCACTAATCCTGCCAACGTGACCAGCTCCTGCTCCATGTGTCCTCTCAGATTAGAGATGCATACGTACCTTAACATACAACATGCATGACTTCAGAGGTGAGCTGCGGCAGGCCGGGGCTGGCTACAGAAGGGAAAATTTCATTGGAGGAGGCAGCATTTCCTCCAGTGTCTGCCCCTCCTCCTCCTCCTCTTCCTCTGTTTTCCCCCTTTAGCAATGCAGGTACTGCTGAGGCTGTTTACATTGACAAAACAGCCATTTTCTCTGAAGATGGACTCCACACACCAAAGTTACCCTATCCCGCCAGCCTCCGAGAGATCCCCTTCCCGTTCTCAGATTGCCTCCTAGGATCTACTCCCCCCGTCTTGCCCTTTCTTGTATTTCACACAACAGAGGCTGCTCTAGGGATGCTGCAAACAGAGATCAGTGCGGCAAGCTCCCTCCCCCTTCACCCTGCAATTGGTCTAATGGCTTCAAGATGACACAAGCGGTTGGCTCCCTCAGCTGTCTATTTGGCTTTGCAGGGGTGAGAATGGGATTTAATGGCTCTGCACACCAGATGCTGTCAGACCCATGTGAATGACTGCATCCGGGTGGCAGGTCTGAGGAAATTAACCCTATGATGTCTCTGTTCTTGAGTACTCAATGACCTAAATTTACACTGGGAAACAAATCAGTGACGAATCACGCTTAAAGATGTTTTTATACTTTAATGTGAAGGATTTTAACAGGTTATTTTACAAGTCACACAGATATGTGATTGCAAGCATTTTCATTTGAACAAGAAACATGTCGAAAACCTAAAATATTAATATTATTGAGTGTAATTGTTGCACATGTTCGAGACAGAAAATCCAAAAGGTCTTCAGCTCATTTTGAACAAGTTTCCAGTCATCATGGCCACAAATTCTGAAAAGAGTTCAAATCAATGTCAATGAATAGCATAATCTTAGACAACACAATTCATTTATTACCATTTAATTCAATACGAACTATGGATTTTTTTATTGAAAATCCGCAAAGTAGACAAATGTAATCTGTTTCACAAAAACAATACTTGGCAGGTTAAAGAGTTCTGGAGTCAGTCTGAAACATTAGCAAACAAGAAAGCACCTTAGGTATCTCTTTTTGATAAACATCACTAATAAATGGAACATTTATATCTAATTAAACCTAAGTTAATAGTTTTTTACTTTCAGCTACATAAACCATTCAAATATCACTATGTTGAGCTCTTTAAGGACATTTATGCTATGACTTTTCATTTTTCTACCTTTGATATTAATACAATATAAGTGTGAAATGAAGAAATCTCCCTAGTTTGACTGTTAATAAACATTTAAATGCTTTATAAACCATTTATTCGGCACTTATTGGGTTGATAAACAACAGTTGAAACTTTATAAATACAATCCAAATAATGTTCAGTAGGTGACCTATTTATAAACCATTTACAGAGTATTGTAAACACCAGTTGCAACTTTACAATAAACAATTGATTACTAAATTGCTTATAAAGCATTTTATTGTTTAAATTAACTATACATTTACCTTTGATTGATTATACTTATTAGAAAATCTTGCTCATTTCTGGGAAACTTTACATTTTTTAAGGAAGGCTGCAGTGTTAATAATAAAATCTATTTTAATTCTTCATTCTTCAGAATAATTTGAATACAATTATCTTGTCTCTAAATACTTATACTTGTTCACCTAATATTGACAATGAAGATAGAGGGGACAAAATCTAAAATCTCAAAAACCAGAATAGCAATACTGTCAAAATGTAAACTGTGATAGCTACCTTGTACCAACATTATATATATGTATTTTCATCTAATAAAAGTATTTTTAAGAGCGATTGTGAACTGTAAGGAATACATACAATGCATCCATACCTTCGTAATCAATGGTTCCGTCTCCATCTTTATCCGCCTCCTTCATCATCTGCTCAGCCTCAAGCTCATTAAGTGGTTCCCCTGCATTCATCAGTACATACCTGGAGATTAATATGAAGCATAAACAAAACACTGAAAGAACATGATGGCGAATACGTTTTCTTTAAAATATCATTTGTTTTATCTGAATTTTAATTTCGTATCAATAGAGATTAACTTGTCACTAGCTGAAAGTGCAATCGTGCACTGCATCAAAATAAGAGTTTATGAAGTATTTACTTTGGAAAGGTAAGCTTTTTATGCTCTTATCATTTATGTTATTCTTACTTGAGTGTGTTCCAGTCAATATAACCCTTGGCCTCCTTGTCAAATACTTTAAAAGCAGCTCTGAGTTCTGCATCCTGGTTCTTTGTTCTTTCATGGTACAGTGCCATCAGACCCAGGAAGCTGTCACAGTTAAATAGCCCTTTACCTGAAATGTCACAAAACAAATAGTTTAAGCCAAACGTCATTATTTGTGTGCAACATAGTTACTTTTCTTGCCTTTGTTTGTACACATAGACAGATCTATTTATATATTCAGTGCAGAATAAAACAGCGCATTACAGATTATGTGATTTTTGTGCAGTCAAACTAAATATAATCTAGTAAAACAACCTCACCACAGCCTTCACTACAATTATCTGCTACCCAACTTACTGTATTTCTGGAAAAAACGTGCAGTATTTATCTCCACAATCTTCCTGAAAACAGGGTTGCTTTTAGGAAGAAAAATTGTTCACTAATATTTTAAGCATTAAAAAATATCTTCTATTTTCTTACATTTATATACAAACCAAAACATTTCAACCTAAAGTATCGACATTCTTGTATTCAGCTAAAAACACTAATGTGTATATAGGCAAGACTCCGTGACATAGTGTGGGGGTTTGCAGCTAGAACTGAGTCTGCATAATTTATCGTAAAGCAAAACATTTAAATACATCTTTGACATGAAAATGGTGAATTACAATTATAGAATAGAAAAATATGTTGTTCTGTATCAGTTCAGAGAAAAAGGGGAAGTAAAAAGAGAGAAGGAAAGTAGGGAACAGAAGAGGAAATTACACTACAGCATAACAGATATAAGTTAAGATTTGATAAAAGCTCTTCTTAAAATATAAAATTCAACGTCAAAGATCTTTTACCTTAAGTTGGCAGAAGGAAGAATATCACGGTGCAGTATTTCAATGTATTGCTGGGTACATAATGAAGCTCCTGTCAAATCACGTGACAGTGACTGGAGACTTAGCCTTAGATTTATGCTCTTTTATTAATTTTCTGCATGATCGGTTATCACAGAAAAAACAGGGAACTTATTACTGTAAGGAGACTAATTGTTTGTATTAGACCGTGCTTAAAAAGAGTATGAATTTTAATTTGGAAAAATAAACATTAATAACATCTTAATTAAGCAAACCTTCTCCAACTGTCCAATTGCAGGATGGTCGCTTTGATTCCAATAGGATTAGAATCGGCTCTCGTAGTGATTGTAATGTGTAGGTGCACCAGCAGTCTTTTTATAGTATACGCAAATCACACACAGTGAAACACTGACACCTAGTGATTTATCTAGTAAGCTGCAATACAAATAGAATACTGCAATATTAGAAAATGCCATGCTTTTTTTATATCATGCATTTTGGGAAAAATTTGCTCTCTCAAAAAGATGTCTGATGAAGAGAGTCACTTCTTTGGTGCATTACATAAGCGGATATCTGAGGGCATCCATGAAGATGAACATCTGCATGACAGCCTTTACAAACTTGCATATAATATTCAAACCCAGAAAAGTAAGGAGCAGGACCTGGGTATCTCACTCACCCCTCAGGATGGGTTAGAGTTTGGAGGCATTCAGTATCCCTGTCCAAATGTGTAAGATTTAGAGTAAGACAAATTAGAATACAGAACAGAGCATACATTCTCTCTTCTAGGGGGGATCAATCCCTCTCAGGCCTATATGATGGCATGGTTATGAAGAGGTAGCCACTCTTGCTTAAGCCCTATGAGATGGGGTCAGAGATATATACTTTCAAAGATCCTGAACATGGATGTAACCCTAAGTCCGATGACATGTTTGCTGGGCATTCAGCCTAAAGGCATTCAGCACCGCACAAAAAAAACATTATTAGCATACCTTACAACAAAGCACATAATTCTTATGAACTGGAAAGTTGGAAAAATTATTTGCTTCCACTCTAATAAATGGTTCGAGGTTAGTGTAGAAGAAGCTGCATCATCTCTGTCATGTCTGGACAAGGGAGGGAACGGCATATGGGATACAATTACATCATTCCTGGACTCACAACATCTTTACCTCTTCTCTGTAATATAACAAGGTCACTTTTGGACTTCTAATATCACAAGTAATGTGTTGTCATTTTTTCTTCAATCTCACTGGAGCATGCAAGTGCATGGAAAATCATTTGCATGCTTGTGTTTCTGTGGACACACTATGTGTTAGGTTTGAGTCAATATGAGAAATTACTGAAAATTGTAAAATTTTAAAATTTGCTGTCATTAGCGGTATCTTTCACAATATTGGATATTGAACAGCTGGCTGTTTTTTAGCTGTGGTGGCAGCGGAGTCAAGGTGCACTGATATTTGACAAGGTATGAATGAGACCAGGCTGGCTGAGGATACTACAGGTCAACTGGTGTTATGTAGCATTGTACACACAGTGCTTTAACATACAGACATGATAGACTTAGTTTCTAAATACACAAGCTCACCAGTTGGATCAGACTGGATCGACTGCAAAGGGGTAATTCCAAGTTTGTTTTAAGAGTAATTTATCTTCACCTTATCAGAACAAGTGGCAAGCATCTATTTTATAGATTCTCCAGTACTTAATGGCACACTTTAGCTAACGTGGATGGCCAGGCTATCATTGCACAACCTAATTTAGCACTTGAATTACTTTTTTGGTACTTTAACCAGATAAAGCTTCTACTTTTTATTCTCACCTCCAAATGCAGTTCAGAATAGCAAGGCATTGCTAAAAGGCATTTACTATAATACCAGCTTACAGTTTAACACTGCCAAATACACCACTTCCATTATGACCAAAATTAGACTTGAATCAACGTCTTTCTGCCATCGTGCAACCAAAAATAGATACAGATACAAGGCTAATATTCACCATCTTTGTCCACATCTTTGGCCATCTGGCAGAGCTCTCTCTTTGTAGGGTTGATTCCCATTAAACTCATCAGTCTCTCCAGCTCCTGTGTCTTCACATCTCCATTTCCCTCTTCATCGAACATCTCAAAAACTCCTTTGTACTCTGTGATCTGTTCTTGTGTTAACTTGCTGGCCTGGAACAAAAAAGGGAGTTGTTTAGTGAGCTGCTATATGTGATTTTAACAGTTGGAACTTAGATCAAGCTTAAGGAACAGAACAATGTTAATTACATATGTTAGAATGATTAATTTTATATTTGACGTTACTCAAAGTGTGTCTTTTGTAAAGTTCTCACCATTTTCTCTGGTAGTCCAAACACGTCAGAGGACAAGCACTGCGACAGCACTCAGTGTAGAATGAGAGGATGTCTCAGTCTCATCATTACTGCACTTGTGATGCTCTATCCCCAGAGCTTAGAGGAGCATGCTTCAAGACCTTTTATGGCACTTTAAGGATGGACTTGCTAATCACCCATGAGGGAGATTTAGATACTTATCTCAACTAACAAATGGTAAACAGCATTCTATTGGAAAATAACTTCTTTGGTAAAGTTGTAATTAGCTAAAATGTGATTTTAATATCAAAGTAACTGAGGCCCAAAGGGCTAAATACAGGATAAATATGTAAGCTATCAGATGCATTTTCTGACCTCATCATCACATGGTCCACTTATGGGAACTGCAATTAGCTTGCTGTTAGCCATTAGCAGGTGTTTGTGCAGCCCCCAGTGACTCTCGGAAAGCAGGCAACCAAATAAGGAGGCACTTAACTACAAGAAGTTATTTCCAACATTGCAATGGGAACATTAAGAATTTCACATTTGTCGGTCAGGAGGGAAGAGCTATGAATCTCTGAATGCTGCATGCCTCCAATGATCCTCTGTGTATGGAGTTTGAGTGAAGATATCAAGTGGACCAAAAAGGGAGACTGTAACGCAGACTCCATCAAGGTTGGTACAACACCTTATGAAGTAGGACATAACAGTTGAAATGTATATTGTTTTATTCTACATTCTATTCTTGTAAACTCATGTTGAGCGTATTCACTGAAATACAATAAATTAATTTAGATCATTTAGATATACTTTAGTTTGGATCAATCATGTTGAATGAATAAACAAATAAATGAAAATTCTGGTCAGTTAAACAGGCAAAGAAATACCACATTACATTAATTTTGCTGCTTCTGACCTACACAAAGATAGTTTACTCTAAAGGGGTCAAAAAGTGCACACTAAGATATTCTCCCTGAAATTTTACGTAACTTTGTTCTTCATTATTTGCATACTATATCAGGAAAATCAACCCAGAAATACTGTTTTCTTCCTGCTTCTGCATCCTGGCAACCAATTAATTTGCATGTAATGAGCAAATGCTAGTATGGAAATTCTAAAAGCTATAATGAAGATGATCCATGGTGATAAGACTGTATTGGCATTTGTTTCACTGCTGAGTGATTCAAGGCACCAGACTATTATTATGAGATCACAGCTAGTCTTCGTTACCTCCGCCAAGACGGTTATGTTTAAACCTGTGTCCATTTGTTCATTGGTTGGTTGGTTTGTGAGCAGGATTACAGAAAAACAAATGAACAGAGTTCCATTAAAGTTGAATGGAGGATGGGTCTCAGCCCAGAACAGAACCCATGAACTTTTGGTAAATATCCGGCCTGTCACTGTGTTATCCAACTTGCCTTGAGCTCCAGACATTTTGTACAGAACAGAGAGAAGGGGGAGATATGAAATGATGAGAAATAGGTGGAAGGTGAAAGGATAATGGAAGGGAAGGGTGGGTGGATTGAGAAAACTAAAACAAACATTGGAGGATTGGCTAACCAGGTACAAAGGAAGTAGACTTGGCAGGTGAATAGAGGCGTGACCCTGCTCCCAAAGCTTAGTTAACTCTTGCATGTCACTGACTCAACAGAAATTCAAAATGTAAAAGCAAATATGTCAGTGTTTGGTGTGTTGTGCACTGTGCTATTGTGTACATTTTTACTGTTTGCACTTTGTACTGCAACAAAAAGCAAAAACATATTAAAGTAAGAGACATTTATTCCTGTGAGGGAGCAAGGAGGTTATGTTTTCATCTGTGTCTTTTTGTTTGTTGGTTGGTTTATCAGCAGGATTACACAAAAAATATTTCCAGATCTCCATAAAACTCCGATGGAAGATGGTATTCGGCCCAGTATAAACCCCATAGCCTACTTATGGATTTGGATAAATGGATGATCCAGAAATGTTTTCCCACTTTGCACAGTGCAATATAGCGTGTTTTTGGACATTTTTGTTAATTTCTCAGGGAATAATGCATGGATCTCGATGATAAAGAATGGGGTGTATTTAGGCAGCTGGTATAGGCCCGAAGACAGCAGAGGGAAAACCAGAAAATATTTTCTCCGTAAATCTTGGCCCAGTTTTACCCAAATCAGCAAATAAAGTTATACGCTGTGTTTTTGTACAGTAATGCATAAGGCCCAGTCCCTCCCAACACACCATCCATGGGAGCGTCATAAAGAAAGTATTGATAGAGAGCATAAGTCACGCCCCTTCCAATGGACCCCATGGTGAATGGAGAAAGACAAACAATGTCTCTGATCCTGTTTGAATTGTGCCATGAACTAAATATATGATGTTTGTGGATTTAAAAGATGATTTTCCATGTCAAGAAAGTCACAGTCTGTCGTAATTAAATAAGATTAAGTAAAATATAATCTAGTTATGCGTTAAACTGCTCAGTGAACTACACTGTCTCGCTCAACACACGTTCCCAACACCAACATGGCTGCCAACTCGGCACAGAAAAGGTACTAAAAAAGATGGAAATCACGATAAAACTTACCATACTTACAACTACAGTAATGTGAAAGCGTAGTTTGTTTTTGCCAATATAAAGGATTGATTTACGGGCTTTGTTGAAAGTTCAACGAGACGACGTCACCAAACGCGACTGCTGGCTGTGCCGTCTTTATAATTATGTACATACACAGTGTTATATCTTATTAGTTTTATAACAAACTGCGACTTTCGCCAGATGAAAAATGATCTTTTAAAATTGACAAACATCACATGTGTACTTCATGGCACAATTCATACAAGATTAAACAAATGATTTGTCTCTCTCGGTTCACTACCATGCAAACTGTTTTTCTGAGATAATGAGAAGACTGGAAGAGGCTTGACTTTGACTTATACGTCCCCAAGTGCAGGTTGAGTTGTGAATTTTGTTGTTGTTGTTTGTTTTCTGGTTTCACAAACTCTAAGATATTATTATTGCCACTTTTGGGCCTGATACTGGCCTATGGGTGCAACATGGATCAAGACATGATAAAAACACATCATGGGAGCTGTAACTGTGTTCACTGAATTGCACCTGGAGAAGCCCAGAGGTGCTGAGGATAGGAGTTCAGGGGAAACACACCTCTGTATTTTAAATCTATCCACCTACTTTACCTGAGAAACACTGTAAACCACCATAAACACATTTAAATCAGAACACAATCTTTCCTAATTACCAAAGGCCAGATTGTGTTGTTGACACTGCTATTATTAGCTAGCTGTAGAGAGCCCTGCTGAAATCATTAATACCACTTCCTACTTTAGGAGCCGAGTTGGGTCTCGACTATCTGACTCAGCCGTTCAGCTAGACTGGCTTGCAGTTTTAAACACACACACACACGCACGCACG
Organism: Spondyliosoma cantharus; assembly: GCA_900302685.1. Classification (NCBI taxonomy): domain Eukaryota; kingdom Metazoa; phylum Chordata; class Actinopteri; order Spariformes; family Sparidae; genus Spondyliosoma; species Spondyliosoma cantharus. The sequence goes on from OMLP01046125.1 coordinate 72,058, forward strand.
CACGCACACAAACGAACACCGTGTTCTCTTGGCTTTCAGTCCAGCTCTAGTTTACCGCACATGTACCTAATGAGAGGTGAGGAATTTGTCCGGAGTGACTTTATGATCAGGCTAACATCTCCGGCTGTACTCAGATAAAACACCAGTCGAAGGTTCTCTAATCGTCGCTGCTGCAGCGTGGGGTTTCCCAGCGCTAACTGCAGGGTTACCGCGCCCATCTCATCGTTCGATGGCCGGACGAGAGTGTTACTACGGAAAGGGCAGATGTTAAGCTTGGCAAAAGGGAGACAGTAGGCTGTCTTGTTGAATGAGGTATAGTGACTTTACAGATTAGCCTTTTTTTTGTCTGCCTGGGCAGTGTCTTTAGTGCAAGGCTAGTGGGTGTGATTCCCCCCTCCCCTCCCCTCCACGCTCCGGTTGGTTGACTGAGGTTGTCAAGCTCCCTAGCCGTAGCCTGCGTTCGGGAAGGGCTGCTCCTCGGAAAAAACTAACGCTAGCTGGCTAGCTAGTTAGTAAGCTAGCGTTGAGGTGTTCGTTGATGCGTGGATCGGAGGTATACGCCGTGTTGTTTTCCAGTCAATGCCAAAACGCAAAAACAAACGCAAATTGAATCAGGTAAGGTGAAATAGAACGACGACCATGCTACTTCCACATCTTTCACAGTGACTGTTAATGCCATTAGCCGATGAATTGTGGCGGAATTGAACTGTCCGGGGGTGGGGTAGCGATAGCTAGCTTCCTAGCTATTTAGTTAGCCGCGGTTAGCTAACGTTAAGTTGGCTATTTTATCATCAGCAGACACATGAAGCAAAGGTACAGGCGTGTCTGCAGCGGTGGATCCTGGCTCAAACTATTCGCGGCTGATAAGAAAATTACTAAAACTTATCTCCATGCAGCTGGCTTATGCAGCCAGTCAATTGAGATACGGTAGGTTAATCACCGTTAATGTTAGCGAAAGCTTCTGGCTGGCGTTGAAGTAACGTTAATGTTGGCCAGTGGGGCTTGATGTCCGTGATGGCCCAACGGAGGTGCCTCTTGGCCTAAAAACACCGCACTTATAAAAGAACTGGGTCGTTAATATCCAAATGATGTTGAAGACAGCTGTGGTGATTAAGCTTAATAGTTATTATTGGCCTGCTTCGTACTGGAAATGTTGCATTTAAATATGTTGCTATCAGTTGATGATGAAACACTGGGTTGGGCTGGAACAATAAACGTCCCGTAAACAAATTAACAGCAAATATTGGTTATTGGCGATAGCAGGGCAGCCAGCACCACCGCTGAGTTGAACATTGCACACACACACACGCAACCATATATAAAATCAGCCACACGTTATCAATGTGTTACTGTAGCCGCGTTAACACCCAATTTTTTTCTCTCTCTTTTTTTTTTTTTTTTTTACAAGCTGAACTAACAAGCTAGCACATTGCTGCCTTCCTGCAACTAAACGGCCGCGCCGGTGCAACGCCTTGTACTTGATTTTCTAATGTTAGCTATTTATCACAAGCTTGATTTATGATTTATGCAGCGATGGATGATAGATGGTGACATACTTTTAATGAAAAACCACCCTCATCTGTTGTTGCATTTCTTGCATACTGAAGTCAAACAGGCCATCGCCGCCCGACCTTGCAGTTCTTACAGGATACAGGTTTAGACAGCCGAGCAAATTTACTGAGACGTTGTAATCAAATCAACTATGCACCGTCTGCTTTAACGAGATTGTTAGTATGTAACTAAGTGGATTTATAGACACCTAGCAACCACCGAGTTTCCAGGTTTACCCACTGTGCTGGTTTAAAAGCTAACTACATAGCATTCCATGTAATTGCGGAAGAGCTTCCGAGACTACCCTTAAGTGGCTGTGGCTACGCTTGTCTTTTTCTCTTTTTTTTTGCATTAGATGCTAACAGCTACTTGGTTTGTCTATCATGAAATTCAACGGTGCATATGTTATATGATGAACTTTGCTCACTCTACTTCCTGCTAAATAAGAAGTGAAATTACTAATAACGCGACTGAATACATTGCTGTCTTTAGTGTTAGCTCTGCCCTGCCTGCAGGCCTACACTGACAAGTCTGTTAGCAAGCTAACTAGCGGACAGCGGTCTGCAAGATGGCGTTTAGCTGCATCTTCTCAGATTTCCATCAGTGCAAGTCATATTATCAGCACAATGTACAACTTTCGGTAAATGTAGAAATGCGATTAGGTCTATTCAGATATTTTGCCACATTATTATGGCGCTGAATTGCTATACATTTTATTCTGAAATATGTGTAGAGCCTGTGGCCCAGCCTTCTAACCGTATAAAACAGCTATCCAGCAGCCATTCAAATACAATGCAAACTAGACTACTGTTGTAGGCAAATCACAGTACTGCACACAGCGACTAAGTCAACTATCAGTACAGTACACACAGAGTCTGGTAAACCGGTGCTTAGGTGTCACATAGAAAACATACATGTTAAGCCTGCTTAATTTATTGCTTTGTATTCCTATATCTGACATATAGTTGCTTAATATCGGTTCCATTAGTATGAGCTGTGTCAATTGTGAATGCAATGCTTTCGAATGCAACTATCATCCTAGTTTATTAAAGGCAGGGTGGTACCAATGGTACAGTATCTGGTCACATTGGATAACTGGAAGGGAGGGACCGTATTAGGCTTGTGATTTCAGAGGCAGCATGTAAATCCAGCCACTTGCTCTAAGCATGTTGTGTGTAAAAGAATTAAGATTAAACTCATCCTTTTATGATTGTGAAAACATATTTCTAATGCTTGGGCTGGCTTTGCCAGCTGTTTATGTTAGTGGACATGGATAGGATTAGAGACTCATTGACTGAGGATTTTAGCTTTTAGGATTATAGAGTTGCTCAGTGATATTGCTGGTTATGGTTTTTTCTATGATCCAGCTTTAGACCTGTGAAACATTGCGTTATCATTATTTAACAGCAGAGATCAGCTGACTTGTCTGCAGAGAAATACATCTCTTTTTAATTAATGACTGGAAATGTAGGAGACACCTTTTGAGAGTAGCCGGCACAGACTACCCTTAAGGGACCCAAGAACAGCCACTGAGCTACAACTCTAGGGTGTTTGCCACTGCTCATTGTTTATCATGCAGTCAGCTGACCCTGATCAGGCGCTTGGAAAGGAGAAGTGATGAGGGAGAGGAACTCCTTAACTATAAGCATCCACAGAGGTCAATGGGGAATAACAGTTCTTAGTGTGGAGTATTTAAAAGTCAGATCTATTAATTAACTCCAGGCTGCCCCACTTTTTGATTTACCGTAGTGGTTTCAAGAGTTTGGTGTAAAAGCAGTCTAGAATGAAAATGAAATTATTCTTTGCATTGTTTGACCAAAAACAAAGGTTTTTCTGATTTTAATATCACTAAAGAGTTTATTCCAATCAATTACTATTCAAGGAGTTCACTATTTAGCAGTGACAGGAACCTGTCAACTTGAACACAAACGTCTTAATCAGAACTGAAAGCTAAGTGACTTCAAAGTTTTATTTAAGTAGCATTATTTAGCATATATATATGCTAAATAATGCTATTTATGTTATACTACTGTGGGCATTAGTAAACTTCGTTATCTGAAAATACAATTAAACACAACTGATTCAACTTGTATTTAATTTGACCCTCTCAGACAAAGTAGTTAATCAATTTGATAAAAGTTGAGAACATTGTTTATAAATATCACCTGTATTTTCAAAAGGTTTTCAAGGTGAGGATGGCTTTCTGCTGTCACCTGATGATACTGCATAATAATTCTATTCCATGACACGTTCATTTATGGATTAATGAGTGTAAGAGGATAATCTGTTGGAAAGGTCAACCAATCAGAGGACCCTACAGGAGAACATAGTCAGGTAGAGAAGATTGTCAGTCTTGTCTTGAAACCTCCAGTGGCATAGGCCTACTGACTGAAATACAACAGGTAAGATGACTGGCAACGTCGGGTTGATCAGACTGAATTGTGCCAAATCTCAATTAGATTTTAGTGTTATTTAGTCAAAGTTAATTCAGTGTGCTAATGATATATTTTTTTCTGCTGTTAAATGTGTAACAGAGCAATTCGTCTCACATAGAACTTTGCTTACACAGATACAGTTTTGTAAGTGATTTACTTTGTACTTGTGTTTTTTGGGTTGTCGTCTTCCTATATTAGGAAACATTTCTCTAAAACGTTTCCATTTAGAAGTCATTTTTTAAAAGATTCGCTCTTATCGTAACACTTAGTTTGTAGAAAATCCTAACAGATGTTGCATTTAGTAGAAGTTGGAAATTGTAAGTGCATTTCATTTTTGTTTGCTAAATGACAGTGCCTGTTTAGTACCACAAAAATCAACCATTGTAAACATGCACACTTGCACATATTAAGAGTATAATTACAAATTACTTTCCTAATGTACTTCCACTTGAATAATTGATTAGATCGATCTGAGCACAATGGTACCCTTTTCAAGTTAACTGAATTTGGGACATTGATCAGTGGCTATTTCACAAAACACTTTGGATTCAAGCATGAGCTCAGTTAATGTAATGTTACTGCCCTTTGTCTTCTAAATGAGACAGTATATTAAGCCGCTCACATATGTTGCTAACATATGCTGCTTTGCACATATGTTATTTGCATACCCATATTTAACAACAAGCAGAGTTTGCACTAATTATATCCCTGCACTGTCTTCTTCACATTATTTTTACTTTTACTATTATATTTCTGTGAGTGATCTGTTTTTTATGTGGGTGAAATTTGCGTGTATGTGTATGTATAAGCTACTGGATGTCCACAATTTCTCTTGGGATGAATAAAGTATCTGTCTGTCTGTTATGTTGTAAAAATGTTTTTTTCCAAGAGTTGGACTGGGCGTGTCTCATCGAACAGTTGGATTTTCATTGACAGAATCAGTAATTTAACTAATATAGAATATTGGATTATTTTGCTAAATCTTTGTCAAAATGTCCCTTTCAAGTTGGTTAAGGTAGTGTTAAACATCTAGTTATTGTCATGATATGTAGTATTCTGTTATCACAGTTCATGTAAATGAAGTCGGAGTCGTGTACTTGTCGGACAGGTCATACAGCTGAAGTATCGAGTTCCTGACCTTTTTCTGGCATCCTTGAAATAATTGTCTGAGAATGACTTGAAGTAGTGATAACTGAAACTAGGTCTGTCATAGGTTTTTATATTTGAAAAGTACTATTTGGATCATGACATGAGTTTTAAAATGTTGTTTTATTACATGAATTTTGAGTGTGCCTGGGGGCTCTGTATTAATATAAGTGGCTTATTGATCACTAAAATTCTGAGTAGCCCAAGGATTGAGGTCAGCAGGATAACGACTGCTTTTCGGATCATTGGAAAGTCATGCCTTAACAGGATTTGTCTGGCAATCCAAATTGTGTGTCAGGATTATGTTAGCGACATTGAGGTGGCGAAGTAAGGTTGAACCATCAACTGTACGTTGCAGGTTGTAGGTAAACAATTTAGTCAGTTAAGCGCACAGTGAGCTGGCTGAAAGAGATTTTGTTCTATCTGAGCTGAGTTCAACTTTGTTTATGGTTACAAATATGACCTTGAATTTAAAATAAGGACAATTTGAATGATTAACGTCGTCTCTCTATTCTTTCTTATTTTTTTACTTTTTTAGATCAACAAGTGCCCCGGTAGCTGGAGTAAGGTAATTGACAAAGCAGAGGAAAATGAGTGAATTGGACCAGTTACGCCAAGAGGCAGAGCAGCTCAAAAATCAGATCAGAGTGAGTATAAAACAGTTTTTTAACACTTCTTTTACGCACCATACCATCAGTTGTCATTAAAAAATTACAAGTTAAAATAGATAGATGTTAGATGGAGAAATCTTTTCTTAAAGAGTTGCCTCTTCTTTACAGGATGCCAGGAAAGCATGCGCAGATGCCACACTATCACAGGTAAGATTTAACATTATGATTTTTCTCTGAGGTTAAAAAAAACATTTGATCTGAAGCTAACAAGAGTACTCAATGTTTTGCAGATCACAGCTAATATTGACCCCGTTGGCCGAATCCAGATGCGTACAAGACGAACACTGCGGGGTCATTTGGCTAAAATCTATGCCATGCATTGGGGAACAGATTCCAGGTAAGCTAAGTGCTAAAATTCTGAGGTTTGGTTTGTTACCTCATTCTGGTCCTGCTTCAAATGTTGAACAAAAAAATAAGTCTATTTTAGCAGTCGGACAGAAATGTCTTTGCTGCAGCCCTTTCCCTCATTTTCTGGCTCATGATTCAAGATAAAAATAGATTTTGTGTGACAACTCCCAATTGTTTTTGTGGTGGCGTTAAAATGCTGTTCTCATCTGTGTAGGCTCTTGGTCAGTGCCTCTCAAGATGGCAAACTCATCATTTGGGACAGCTATACCACAAATAAGGTAAGTTATGCTTTTTGGACAGGGATTAATAAAGTTATGGTTGATTCTCTGTCATCTAATTGCAAAACGAAGTAATAACAACAGCAGGATAGACATGCCGATATCTATCGGCGTATCCGTGTTGCCATCCGCATGAAAAGAAAGCGGCTTGATTTTTAAAACTCAAAGAACTTGGAGGAAAAGCAGACACAAAGGTGTGACGCACATAATCTTGTGGAACTCATAAGGTTACACTAGAATTATAAGAAAGGAAAAGAACTCTGCTCATACTGCATTCATCTGGAATCTGGATCAGCTGAGAGAGAGGCCTTTGCTTTGGGGCTGATGTGTCTGGTGTGTAGTTTGTAGGATGGGTGGAAGTGGTGAGCAGTTTGCATAATAGACAATTTGGCCACCACAGACGGAGAAAATTTAAAGCAGAGAATTATGCTCCGTCAGGTTCTAGCATATTGAGGCTTTTGTGGTGACACTGAAGAAACATTAGATTGAGCGTGATACAGCTGGTAATAAATCCAGCTGGGAATTAAAAGATTAAAGGGTCATTCCTCCAATGTATCTCTAGGCCAACAAGATTGCAGGCGAGATTGAGGTCAGAATTGTACATGAGATACCTTAATACGTACAAGAGCTCATAAATGGAAAGCTGTCAAGTTGAGCTGCCACTAAGTAGCAACATATTGATTGATAGACATGATTAGGTTTCCATCAAAATGGAAATGATTCAGGCGTGATTATACAGGATGCTGAATAATGTCTAAACAAAACATTCTGTGCTTTGTTCTCATGTCACTTAATATTGTTACTTGGTTTATGGGTGCTTCACTTTGATCTGGACAGTGCAGTGGGTGTAGAATAACATGTCTAGTTTTAAGTTTGTTAGAATATGTATGTCAGACTATTAATGTTGCTGGCTATGTTTATTGTCCATTATCAAGATTACAATCGTAGTTCAGTGGTGCTGAAATGCAGTCAAAAATGAATCTTTACTTGTGATTTTTACTTTTTCAGAAAATTATGTTCTTTGTAAAAATATAAAATCTATTTACCATATTTGTATAATATAATTCAGATTGTCTTTCATTTTCTTTTGTTAACAATTTACTTTTAAGTAATGTATTTGTGTGTTTTCACTTACGTTTTAGGTTCATGCCATTCCACTTCGATCTTCCTGGGTCATGACTTGCGCATATGCACCTTCAGGAAATTATGTGGCCTGTGGTGGCTTAGACAACATCTGCTCTATTTACAACCTGAAAACCCGTGAGGGGAATGTACGCGTGAGCCGTGAGCTCGCTGGACATACAGGTATATGGTCTTTTATTATCCTAAGCATTACAGTGAAAGGCTTACTAAAGATTGGTTTAAGTTATCACTTAATGTTGACTGAAAAGGATTGCAAAACTAAAATCGAACTCCATGTGACACATCCTCTGAAATTACAGACAACTACAAGTAATCTACTGCTAAACTGCTACTGATGATTCTGAGGTTAATACTGTACAGTATGTCAAATGTAAAACATTTAAGCTAATTTGGAGGTTATCTGTCAGACATACTTAATAAATGTATCAATTTTCCTCTTGTCGAGAAATTCGACAAATTTTCCAACAAGAGGAACAATTGTCTTGTATGAGTCTGAGGATGCCAGTTTGTGCAAATTGGAGCTTAATATACACAGCTCGTGTTATTTTTATTTTTTACCTTACTAGTAATACGTGGTTGTCCTGTCATTAACTCCTCTATTGATTCTCTGATTATCAGGATACCTGTCCTGTTGTCGCTTTCTTGATGACAACCAGATTGTTACAAGCTCTGGTGATACCACTTGGTAAGTTGAGAAGTTTATATACAGTGTTGAGTCAAAAGCAAAGACGTTGGGCAAATTGCAACAGTGTCTTAATCAGGCTTTTTATTTTATAGTGCACTTTGGGACATTGAGACTGGCCAGCAGACAACCACATTTGCTGGACACACAGGTGATGTCATGAGCCTGTCATTGGCCCCTGACACACGGTTATTTGTCTCTGGTGCTTGTGATGCCTCCGCTAAACTCTGGGATGTTCGAGAGGGTATGTGCAGACAGACATTCACTGGCCACGAGTCTGACATCAATGCCATCTGTGTAAGTCAAAACTGTACTTTTGCATTTTTTTTCCCTTCCAGTTGAAATTACACAATTGTTTTTTTTTTTTGTTTTGTTTACTCCTCTATTGTGCATTAATGACTTCTCTTTTGTGAATTGTAGTTCTTCCCTAATGGCAACGCCTTTGCCACGGGCTCCGATGATGCCACCTGCAGGCTGTTCGATCTGCGTGCCGATCAGGAATTAATGATCTACTCTCACGACAATATCATATGTGGCATCACCTCTGTTGCATTCTCAAAGAGTGGCCGTCTTCTTCTGGCGGGATATGATGACTTCAACTGTAACGTGTGGGACACACTAAAAGCTGACCGTGCTGGTGAGTAGCTGAAGCCTGGTCTCAGCAGCTTAATTTCCTACATGAAAAGTGATAAAATGTACTTGCTTCCTTATTGTCTTATGTTTTAGTCCTTTTGACTAAATCACAATGGTACTTTTCTAGGTGTGTTGGCTGGACATGACAACCGTGTTAGCTGCCTGGGAGTTACTGATGATGGCATGGCAGTTGCAACGGGATCCTGGGACAGTTTTCTGAAGATCTGGAATTGAAGCCTGAAGGTTGTTTTATTTTATTGTTTCACATTTTCTTACATTTGTACCTAAGGCTATTCCTTGTAAAGTCCTAAACCTGTAGTTGCATTTGTTTGTTGAAGCCTAATTCTTTGCCTGGCTGGTGTGGAAGTGTGAGTTCAATAAATTGTCTCTGTTTCTTTCTTTACTTCTGGGCTGCATATTGAGACACCTGTTGGCTTGAATGTATCATGATTTACATGATCAACAAAACATTCTTGTCCCTGTGGAAAAAAAATTATGTTGACATTTGTTTGAGTTTGATATTTTTTCATACAATACACTGACAAATGAGTTGTCTTAGTCTTGGCAGGCTTCTCCGAAAGGCCCAAAAACTTTAAAGCTAGCTCTGTAGCTGGTTGTAGATGTACCTATAATAAACACATGCTGCCTTCTGCGTTGTTAATTTATTGTGTGCTTTAGCTTTTTGTTAGTCTAAGACCGAATGGGCAAAGATCTAACACTTGACAGAAGGTTAAATTAGCTAAACAGTAGATCAGGCTAAGTTAGTTAAATTCTAAATTTAATTTCTTTGTTTCCCAGATGTTCTTTTAACTCCAAAGTTGACTGGAAGACCATAACAACTTCAGAATGTTCACAGCATCTTCTTCAACACTGTTCAAACTGACTGGGACACCACAAAAACGAAGGGAAACCAATGCCTTTCCTACACAAAGAAGAGCACAATTGTTTATCACCTAGTTAAGAAAGGATCTCCTGTGGTATCAAATCAGAAACTTGTGCATTCCTTCTTGGACCATTTTATGTTACCTTGAAAGAGAAAACAACACTATCATCCCATGCAAATGTGTGCGTCTTGAAAGCAAATGTTGGAGTGTAATTGTACAAATTATTTAACTTTTTTTTTTTTTTTTAAGAATTCTATTCTGTTTTGTTATTCTTGATGGCTTTCTTTTTTTGTCATATTTCTTTAGTGGTTTTAGATACGTTTTGAATTACAGCTTGTCTTTCTAATCCAGTTAAATCATATAAGACAGATGAGTGAAAACATGCAGCAAGTAATGCAAGTAAAAGCTTGGATCATATTACACGAGCAGCTTTCAAAATGTCCATGATGTATTTATATACTAGCTGTTTTTGTTTCATCACAGCCTTTTGCACATGAAGAAGCTTTGCCTCTCAACTAATACTATGTTAACTAACCAAGCACATGCTATAAGTTATGAATGCTCATTCCAATACAAAAGGAGCTTTTACGAGTAACTTATACAGTTAACCCCCTTAATTCTTGTACATGCCTTTGACTTTGGGTGGGATGGGGTGGGGTAGCAAGGTAGGTGCTGAGATAATTGGGGCATGGCTGAATTTTATTATATGGATGGGGGATTGTGCTTAGTATCCACTTTGAGTGAAACACCTCACCTGACTAAATAGACACTTCCTTTGCTTGGGACTGCAGTTGCAACTCTGTGAATGAAATGTACAAATCAATGTCTGAAAATAATGGTCTGATGTTTTAAGTTAAGACATTTAATTTTGTCTGCCATGAGTTAATTTAGATGTGCATGCTGTAGACTTGCTTTCAATGGTGCAAAATCCTAGAATTTTTTTTTTTTGGTTTTTGTTTGTTTCTGAAAAGGAGAGTAACCTATTGATTGAAGTTAATAGAAGCCATTTTTTTTGGCTCCAACTCTGCATACATCATGTACTAATACTGGTAATGCTATGCACCAGAGTGAGCAAGAATGGAGAAAGACTTAATATTGATTGCATACTTAGTGTAAATTATGCTTACCAGTTCTGTTGATGCCATTTTTTTTGTAAGAATTATAACAATCATTGTGAGAATTCTATCCTTGACAAGTCCTTTTTCTCTCCTTCAAATCTTCACACTCAAAGGAACAAAAACGTCCTCACATACTGCCCATACTAAAACTTTTGTACATTTTTTTCTCGGTCTTAAATTGAAAATCAGAGCATCTGAATGACAACATTTCACTGTATACAGAAGCACTTTCGTTAAAGTTGTGACATATTTTCACTTTTCTTTTTTCTGCGATGATGTACAATAAATGTGATGTATTCGTGTGTGACCACAAGTGAAAATGCAATTCAACTGAGATGGATTCCCTTTTCTCTTTCCATTAATATTATAGAGCTCTGCACCCTTATGTACCTTTTCACTTTTTGTATTTCTTTTCAGTCTGTTGGTGTTACACGGTGAGCTGGATGCAAGATAGATACTGTACTAAATTGTACTGTTATTGATTGAAAAATGTAATAAAAAGCTGTTTGAGATCTCTTTGTTGAGTTTGAAACAAAAAGCTATGTAAGATGTTTTATAGCTTGGTGTGACATTTTGCCTTACATTTCTACTTTGAGATTACTAACTCAAGTGTTCAGGTGGGGCAGGGATTGAAGTGAGACATGTATGCAGTTTACTTATTTGAATTTCTAAGAGGGTCTAATGGATGTGGGTGGGCTTCCTTTGTTATTTAAGAGCAATACAAATATATAGTCTGCTCATTTCATTTTCACCATATACTTCCAACAGATAAACCACAACTAGAATACAGTATGACATATCTGGCCACATATTATAATCAGAACTCCTATTTTTGTGGGCTGATTATTTCATCGTTACCGTATTGTACCGCCTATTACGTGGAATTTGTATATTCCTGTGTGAAATGTACAAGTAGATTTTAATAGAAACAATACTGGATGGGTTTGGAACATGTTTACAGTTGACTTTTTACATAATCAAATGCATTTATAACATCCTCTTCAACGACTTCTAGGACTTTCCACAGCAGTTTGCTTTACAATGAAAACAAATGCGTGTCTTCTCTGCACATGACTGAAATCACATCGCAATAAATGTGAAAGTGAATTTCAGTGTTCTTCAGACGATGTTTACATTTACACTAGTGACTGACACACATTTATACGGCGGGTAGCAGTGATTAAAATACCCTCCTCTAACGGTATAATACAGCTGATAGCGTTTTAAATTGAGGGTTAGTCCTTCTGGTCAAAAACTGTAATTTAAACGTTTTTGCTTCGTTGACAACAGGTTCCACTTGATACGTGTTTATTTCGGAATGTGCGAAACCGATGCAGCCCGCCATCTTCCCGTCTCTACCAGCTAACGCCACGGAAGCTGCTTTAGTGGATGTTCCTGGACTACTACACTTCCTAACTGGAAGGGGGAGGAAGTAAAATTGATAATCGACTATGCAAATAATTGTTGTTTAAAACACTCTATACCAAAGATAAACATATTACATACTTGTAGCGACGGTTTCACAAATATATGCTAATGAATGATCAAGTTATTCCCAGTTTCAACTACACATTCTGCACAAAATTACCTCCGTAAAATGAAACCGTCCATTCTAATGACGTAGTTCCTATGTCGCTTAGATAATGCCATTTTGGTAGGCCTTACATGGTTGTCTCGTTTTTCACCTCGTGGAAAGAAATATATATTGTTGTATTTCATACATTGCTTTTAGGACGAGACGCGAGTTTTGTTGAAGGTGGACAACTGATTCGGCCTGCGCACGCCATTTTGAGGGAATTGTTTTGTCAGATCACTTAGCAGGGGACCGTACGCAGTTTTCATTGAGCGGCACAGTAGAACGGTCGTCGTCCAGTGTTGACGACACAGCTCCCCGTCCCAGCGAACAAAGGAACAGTAAGGTCGATGCACGCTCGTTAGCACACGCGTAGCGAAATATTATTAACTACATAGATTAAGGTTAAACCCACCCGAGCGCGTTTTTTTGTTTAAGTGTTTGACTCGAAACGTCTTTTCCTCAAGTATATAAGAACTAATTAGACTGACTCATTCAGTCCTGTTAGCAACATCGGCTAAGGTTAGCCGGAATTGTGGACAACTAGCGAGCTAACTGCTAACGTTAGCATTGTTTTGACTCGAGGCAGAAGTTTTTGTTTTTGAGGAAAATGGCGGAAGTCTACATTAGAGTGGCAGAGGAGGAAAACGAGGAACCCATGGAGATCCCGTCTGAGGACGACGGCACGGTTCTGCTCTCAACAGTGGCGGCTCAGTTTCCCGGGGCTTGTGGCCTGCGGTTCAGGAGCCCCGTGTCACAGTGCATGCGGGGAGTTCGTCTTGTGGAAGGGATCCTGCACGCGCCAGAAAACGGATGGGGGAATGTCGTTTATGTGGTGAACTATCCTAAAGGTGAATATGAGCACTATTTTATTCTTACATAATGCTTTATCTGAACAGGTGGCCATATGTAACGTTATTTATAATTCATGTGTTCGCTTCAGCAGCACACTCAAAATAGATGAGCATGACGAGACGCGTTGTTTGTCCACGCCCACTGAAGTGAGCTATGAGGCGCTACATGCATGCACTAAATGTACCAAACAAGATTATATAGCAGTAATCAAGATATAATACATAGCGATAATATTCAGACATCTCTCCAACTGCAGTAAATGTTTTTCTTGGAAGTGATGTGATTTGATTGTGGGGGCCATAGTTGTTGGTGTTGATAAGATGTATTGGATTATACACAGGTGTTTTATAATGTTCAACTCAAGTCTATTTTATTTATGTAGCCCTAACTCAAAATCACATTGTATCAGTGGGTTTTGCAGTCTGTACAGAGAACAACACCGTTGAATCTAGTGAGGAAAAACATTCCATATCAGAAAGAAATCTTAAACAGCAGGTAACAACATGGAAGAAACCTCAGTAAGAGCCACAGAGGTGGGATCTCTCCCAGGACAGGCAGACATGCAGTAGATATTGCATTTATAGAACAACATAATCACAGTTTACAGATTTCAAGTTTAAGTAAAGTGTGATGCGATTGAAGTTATCAGGCCTCAAACTACAGCTCCAGATATTAATATGAAGTTTCATTTACATTGAATTTAAATTATGAGTGACAAACATGTTAACACTCACCTGCTAGTACATGTCACAAACTTATCTAACTGATGTAGAAAGACCATGGACAAATACTCACATCAGTCTTTTTTTTTTTTTTTTTTTTTTTTTAATGGCAATAGTAGAAAAAAAAATTGTGCATTCTGCTCAATGTTAGTAAATTCACTTTTGCTCTTTTACAGCTTTGGTCCTGGCAGATATTTACAGAGGTCAGAGCAGTGAACACAGAGAAAGTCGCATCTCATGGCTGTCAGGTTAAAATACAATTAACTTCTCTCTGTGTTGTTCACAATTTAGACAACAAAAGGAAAATGGAGGAAATTGATGCGTCCTCTGCTGTGAAAATGAAGAGAGGGGACATGAAGACATCTGACTTGATTGTACTCGGTCTTCCCTGGAAAACATCTGAGCAGGACCTCAAAGATTACTTTAGCACTTTTGGAGAAGTCATCATGGTTCAGGTATAACGGTAGCATTGATACAATACATGTGGCTTTGTTTTGTATGGGGTGACAATTGTTATTAATTGCTGGATGCATGTTTGTTTTTTGTCTCAGGTAAAACGGGATGCCAAGACTGGAAACTCCAAAGGATTTGGCTTTGTGAGGTTCACAGAGTACGAGTCTCAAGAAAAGGTGATCTCCCAGCGCCACATGATTGACGGAAGATGGTGTGACTGCAAGCTCCCTAACTCGAAGGTGAATATGGTAATGTCCGTGCATATACCGACACATTATGGGAATAAAAGCCATGTACACATTGTTGATGCTCGTAACCTGTGGAATTGATCTATTTCCACACTTTGTTCACAGCAGGGTCCAGACGAGCCCCTGAGGAGCCGGAAAGTGTTTGTAGGCCGTTGCACAGAGGACATGACCACAGATGACCTTCGACAGTTCTTTATGCAGTATGGAGAAGTAACCGATGTGTTCATCCCCAAGCCATTCCGTGCTTTTGCTTTCGTCACATTTGCAGATGATCAGGTATAAAGTTAAATGTCTAAAAAGTACTTCCGGTTGTTGTGGTACCACTACCCAGATTGTCTGATTCATGTTTCTTTCCTTCATCACAGGTTGCCCAGGGTCTCTGTGGAGAGGACCTAATAATCAAAGGCGTCAGCGTTCACATCTCAAATGCTGAGCCCAAACATGGAAATAGGCAGTTTGATCGCACAACACGGTTTGGGAATGGTTTTGGAGCTCAAGCATTTGGTAGCAGCCGTAGTGGGTTAGGGAGCAGCACTAACAGTAGTCTGGCTAATTTTGGTTCTTTCAGTCTGAACCCGGCTATGATGGCTGCTGCTCAGGCTGCTCTTCAGAGTAGTTGGGGGATGATGGGCATGCTGGCCAGCCAGCAGCAGACCTCAACCTCAGGCAGCACTTCCAGTGGAACAACCTCTAGTAGGGACCAGAGTCAGTCTTTTGGTACAGGCAACAGCAACTATGGCACCAGCTCAGCCAGTCTCGGCTGGGGTACAGGGTCAAACTCTACAACCAGTGGTAGTGGGTTTAGCTCAGGTTTTGGGTCCAGTATGGAGTCAAAGTCATCTGGGTGGGGTATGTAAGTTTGTTTGTATGGTAAGTATTGTGACAAAGATGAGTCTTTCAAAATTTATTTCTGGTGTTGATGCGTATCTGAAAACTTAACACTTTTGTGGAAGATGTTTTGTACATTTGGAAAAAATGCTAAAGATTTAATTTAGAAAGTGTTGAAGTGAATTGTTTACCAGGATGTCTGACTAAAGTGCTATTTTTGATGTCTCATTTGTTTGTATCCATTTCAACTGGATTCTCTAATGCATGTATTGTGAAATGTGATAAGAAACCATTTTGAAAATGCATGAATGTTTGTGGTTCACCATTATCCGGCTTTGTCATCGATCTAAAAGGCAATCTTGCATTGGGAAGAATCTGGTTGAAACCTAAATGTTTTAAGTGCAACTTTATTTGCAGTCAAGTTCTGTGGAAAAGCCTTCATTGAAATCTCTTCTGCAGTTCACCTCTCTTCCATTTTCCTGTGAGGAAGCTCCTCTTTGGCAGCATTCTTGGGGTGATATCGGTATCATTCTCCCTCTTCCCACCTGTAAATGCTATGCCATCAAAGAACGGCTTCACTCCGCATGTTCTAAGAGACGGTGGGTGTTTTCACTTTTATCCACTTTTAAATGGAAAGAACTGCGCAACTGACATTTTAAGAACTGATGAGTGCGATTGAGGATGGCTTGTGGCGAAGAGTGAAGCGATGAGTGAGCGAACGGAGAGACGCGTGAAACGGACTGGTTGTGTCGGTGAAAGAGCCCAATTTGACTGCTTTTTGAGTGTGTGAGTGGAAGCTGCAGATGCTACGAGCGCCTCCCCTAACATGGACATTCATTAATTAGTACTTCAAGATTTTTTTTTTTAATCTTTGCAAGTTTTTCCTTTACTCTTAAGTATGTCGATCAAGTGCGGAAATATCGAAATGTAGTGGAATGTTGTGATGAATATTTGTATTGCTTATATTATCTGATTTGAATGCTGTATGGTGTGTGCTTTCATGTTATTGAACTGATCTGTAAGTGTGTACTTGATGTGGATGACACCTGCTGAAGACTCTGGGGGACGCGAGTGATAGTGTGAGAACGTGGAGTGGTGTGCCCAATGGTTCCCAGTAGCTCTTGTTGTTTGTGAGTGTTTAAAAACATGTCAAATGAAGGGAGATCTCTAATAAAGTTCATTTGAATAGATGCTTAGTTGATATTACTTGAGTCAGTTTGTCAAATAAAAAAACATCTAATCCGATTCACATATCTAGGGACCTTGGGCTCTGCTGGTCGAGGTCTCCGTTTGAACCCTGACTGAAGTCTGTTCTGAAGGACGAAGACGGAAGTTCCAACACTTTCAGTGTGTGGCCTTCTCAGACATGACATGGGGTAGTACCTGTCTTTTTGCTGCTTTTGATCGCTTTTCAGAGTAAATGATCCCTTTTTAATTATTCACAGCTACATATAAGGTTAAAAGGAAATTATTGTGGGTCATTGTCTTTATTTGAACTTTAACAGATGAACTAAGCAATGTGGCACCACCCCTCTAAGCAATGCTAATGTCCCTAATTTGCTATGGTAATGAGACAATTATTGGGGTGAGGAGGATTTATATGGCCTTATTTAGTCAGTGGCCACTTTGTTTACACCTGTACAATCTATTGCAATTTGACATTCCTGCTCTGCCATAAATGGTATGTTCATGAATTTTATAATGCTGTTTTTGTGAAAGATGTGTGAATTCAATTTGTGATGCTTGTTACTGTCGTCATAAATGGTTGTTTAATGGACTGCGTTAATAGAGATGCACTGACAACATTTGGTGTTCCTTACTCCCGATCAGTGTCGAGTGAAAGTATCCAAAAGTCTTAAGTAAAAATAGTGTTAAATTATTACATTGGTAAAACTGGAAGTCACCCGTACTAATAGTACTTGAGTAAAGGTATTAAAGTATGATATTAAATGTGCTTGAGTATTAAAAGCAAATTATCCATATCCGTGAATGTACATATTGTATACAATGGGTTGACTTATTATAAACCTAGAAGATTATCAATTCCAATATCTGGCATATTTCGGAAAATGGAAATACTGAAATTGTTGAATACCTCAAAATTGTACTCGAGTAAATGTAGCTACATTTCATTCCTGCAGATACAACATAACTGTTGTGTATAAACAGATACAAAATACCAATCCACAATGAAAGGCGTTTTTAAAAGAAAAATTAGCTGAATCAGAGGCCTTTTTCGAACCACCTTAATCTAGATGCTTGGACTCATTGAGTCCAAATGCGGATGTCCTGAGATACTTCATTCACAGTAACGTGATGGATGGGCAGACAACCCAAAAAATAATGCCTGTGGCTGTTGTCAGTGTGGATTTGTGAAAAAAGGAGACAAAACATGAAATAGTCTTTATGGCAGGTGTATTTAATTGCATTAGACTGTACAGGTGTGCTTAAAGTGCTCATTGGGTGAACGTTACTGATAGCTTGCCAGATAGCCTTTTACAGTCCTTGTGAGTTTTCCCCAGGTAAAAATTAAACATTTAGATCAAAATTGTCACACTTTGGAGAAACATGGCAGGTATGTAATTCTAGACAGTCAAAACTGCTCCAATTGAAGATGTTGAAGTTAGCTTCAGAGTTTTTATATTCTGTCACTTTGTCAGTGCCTTTTTGTTTTTAAAACCTACGTACTTGCAAGTCAGTTCATACATGATCATTTCTGTGTCAACCCAGTGTCAAATGCACTGTATTTTTGACATTACATCAGCAGGTCCCAGGGCAGGTTACAGTCACAAATGAATTGTAAATCTGCAGAAAGTGTGAATATCTAATAAGATCTCATGCTGTAGAAGTCTTTAAAGTTAATCTGCATATTTCCCATGAAAGAATGAATATGGCACCTTTGATGACACTCAACTCATTGTAATGAATCTGAGTCAGCCTTCATGTTTCTTTGAATGTTGGATACAGGTGAGACACTGCAGGTCTTCCTGTGTCTTGTCCTTTATTCTTTGTTTTCCTCCTCAGTGTCTCTGCTCTTCCTCTTCCCAGTACTCTTCTTTTTCAAATCCCTCTGCTCCTGGTTCAGTTCCTCACTTTTATTTTGTATGTAGATGGACTGAAATAAATAAAGGCAAATTAAACATCGCAATATGCTGTCTCCTGTAAAATATCTATACCCATGCACCGTTCCAGTATACTTCAGTCAGTGGATGAAATAAGTTTGAGTGGCCCGGATACAGGACATTACATATGGCATACATGACTAGGTGCTTGTAATGTCAGAAACATTACAAAGTAGTAACTCACCAATGCAGTACTGCGACGGGCTGCAAGCTTTACATCTTCTGTAGACACTGTGCTTCTTTTAGCATGCCTGAAATCACATTTGAGATTTTAAATCATATTGTTTTATGTAAAGGTTCAGAGAGACTACACTAGTTCTACAGTACAGGGTTAACTCCCCTTTTATGTCAAAAACCAAGATTCTCACCTTGCAAAGGCTTCCAGGTCTTTGGCAAATATATCTGAAAAAGTGACAGCCAACAGTCGGATGTTTAGTTCAGACTGGCAACTATGAAATGGCATTATTTTAAACTTTGTCAACAATATTTTGTCTATCTCTGTCAGAATATTTTTGGGATTTTTTATTTTACAGCTAAACATTTTCTTGTACTTAACAAAAACCTATCACTTTCTTGACACTATCACATTTTCAAAATTCCATGTTTTTTCACTAAAATGCCACCATCAGGAAATCTATTTGAAGCTTTGTTTGTCCTTTTTTCCATTCATAGCTTTTTAAAAATGAATAACATAACATTTAAGTATGGGGTCGAGATTTGGCATCAACAAATTTAAACTCTTTAAAGAATTATAGTCAGAGCCAATTCCTACATCCAGCTGATAATGGTTTTCACTTTTTTTATAATTTGAGAGTTGTTCTGTAAACATTGATGAGACAAACAGAGGTGGCAACTGGAAGAGGAAGAGTTTCCGGGAGATGGAGGAGTTGAGTGGTTACAATGCAATGATTGCTGCCTGTCCGCAGAGTTATGCCGTGAAAGAACAAAAGATGTGAAGTGGATACTAAGTTGTGGCCAAATGAACAAGATGGGGTTGTATGTGTCACACTTATGATTTATGTACAGGTTTTTGTATCACATTATTGAAATTATTTTAGTTGTATTTTGGGCATTTTGGACACAATCTGCAGAGAAGTCTTGAATAAAATTCCTAAGACTGCAGGATTTCTGGTGTGTTTCTGTTACATATGTTAAAAAGGAAGCACATTACCCACTGTAAAAGTGCCACACTTGTTTTTAAACTAAATGTTGGTTATCTCAAAGATAAGATAATACT
This sequence comes from Spondyliosoma cantharus, assembly GCA_900302685.1. Lineage (NCBI taxonomy): Eukaryota > Metazoa > Chordata > Actinopteri > Spariformes > Sparidae > Spondyliosoma > Spondyliosoma cantharus. The sequence goes on from OMLP01046125.1 coordinate 91,985, forward strand.
ACTGTCCTTTGACTGCTGTGATAAAGAAATTTCCCCATTTGCGGGACAAATATAGGAAATTCTGATTAGGATTCTGATAGTTATATAAATTGTAATTAGAGCCGCAACGGTAAAATCGATTGCTTGTCAAAGAAGAAATTAATCTGCAACTATTTTTGTCACCTCTTGATTGGTTTTGAGTAATCTTTTAATTACAAAAAAAAAAAAAAAAAAAAAAATGATTCCAGCTTCTCTGTTGTGATGTGATGTGAATATGTTCTGGTTTCTTCGCAATCATGTTAAATTGAAAATCTTTAAGTTGTATAAAAACAAGACATTTGAGGACAGCATCTTGGGCTTAAGGAAACACTGGCTGACATTTTATAGACCAAACAACTAATCGATTTAATTGAGAAAATAATCAACAGATTAATCAAAAGTGAAAATATGTGTCAGTTGTAGCCCTTGATCTATCTGTTAGTATTTTGAAGTCATTTTTCTCTGAGTGACTAAGTGTCCAGTTTGTTTTGTTTTTTCACTGTATTTTGCTTCATAAGACCGAGAGCTGACAGAACAATGTGCTAAAGAATATGAGGGTGTCTTATATCATAGGGCCTGACTGGACTCAGACCAGGGGTGTTTTACATGGTCAGCATCTTGAACCACCAAGATGCCATATTCATTTACATTACATATCCATTTTGGATGGGACAAAATGCACAAATGTACCCAATAAACTGGTAACTCAGTTAAATCAAGCGAATGGATATACTGACAGGAGGTGTTTTAAAAAGTACCCAAAAGTCATATTTACATACCACACTTTGGTAAAAGTCACTCATACAAATGGTAATTGAGTAAAAGTCTTAAAAGTATCTGATATTAGATGTGCATAGGTATCAGAAGTAAAAATATATTAAAATTATACATATATTTACATGTATGTATATACTGTAAACACAACGCATAATGATTACTGGTCTGGCCAATTATTTAATCTGATATTCAACATTTTTCTGGATATCAGAATTGGGCTTGTGCCGATATTAGTTATTATCGAATATTATGATATTTAGCATAATAAGCGTTCCCCCCCCCAACATGGAATATGGAACAGCTGTGTTATTCTTCACCTGAGAGGAACTGCTCTGACTGTATTTTAAGTTTTGTTTCTCACCTGGCCAGCCAGAATTTAGCAGGAAGAAAACCAGTGACTCTTAATATATCATACTATTACACTCATTATATATCTAATTAAAGTATTTCTATTTAATATTATTTTGTTATTTAATAGTGTTGTACGTGTATGTGCAAAGGGAGAAGCAGAGAGAATACAACCTGTCAGTCCTTTATTTATTCACTCTGTTCATACTACTAATCTACATAAAATATCAGATCAGTTAAATGAGAGGCACAGTATTATAAGACCTGACACCCCCCAGAACATTAATAACGTGGATTTGGGATATTGCCAAAGCCTAATCAGAATCTGTTGTTTTTTTTTATTATCTGGTAGCCAATTATTTAAATTGAATAGTGCTAAATTGCCTCTGATGCAATATTCAATCTGAAAAGTAACTAGTAACCAAAGTTATCAACCAAATGTAGTGGAGTATAAATCACAATATTTGCCTCCAAAATGTAGTGTAGTGATGATACTTTTGATACTTAAGTTCATTCAATATCAGTTTTAATCAGTATCAGTATTTTAAGACTTGAAGAATTATTCATAAGGGTCTCTGTCACTTAGCAAAAGTAATATTCTAGCATGATATCCTTACTTTTACTCAAGCATGACTTTTGGGTTCGACCCATAACAGTTTAGGGATTATGTAGAAAAAAACACTTGTAACTGAAGTTATCAAGTAAAATAGTGGAGCAAAAAGTGCAATATTTGCCTCCAAAATGTAGTGATGTGAGTGACTTAAATACATATAATATCAGACATTTTAAGACTTTCACTCAAGTACAATTAATGCAAGTGACTGTCACTTATGGCAAAGTAATATTTTAGCACAATATCTTTACTTGTACTCCCTTTAATTAAAGTTATCTAGTAAATGTATTGGAGCTACAAGTAGAATATTTGCCTCCAAAATGTAGTGAAGTGATGATGGAAGTACAAAGTGGCAGAAAATTAAAATACTCAAGAAAAGAACAAGCGTCCCAAAATTGCACTGGAGTAAATGTACTTCGTTACATTCCATCACTGCTGCAGAGTTGTAAATGTACACTAAACAACTGTATGAGTTTTAATATGTTTTTATAATCTGTTTCTGGTGGTAAACGATGGACTAGTGTCTGATCCCTGTTCACACCCACCACACTGTCTGAACGTTGTCTCGGCTATCGCTGCTACGACCTGCCGGCTGAACCGTCTCCGTTGGTCCTCTCCCATCTTCTGACAAAGGCGACCCACAGTGTAATGGACGGCTGCCTTTAACCTCTGAAATACAAACCATTAAATCAGAATAAATGAATACATACGGTGCTATAACCACAGGAATGACAATGTGAGTTTCGCCTGTCTGTTGCTGTAACGGTAACAGAATCATAGCTAGTTTAGCTAACTAGCTAACGTTGATGTGAACTAATCGTGACGAGCTGTCACACTCGTTAAAATCATGTTCTTACCTGATGCGTCTCGTCTTTATCCACGGACATTTTCTTCTGGAGAAACTTTTAACCAACAACCTGAACAAAAACCGGATCACCACAACGGCTACAAGTGCGCGACAAGGTGGGGAAATCCTCACAAAAATCTACACACAAGACAGGACGTAAACGCGTAAACAAATACTTGCAGTTGTTCGCTTGAAGCTAACAGTTAGCTGGAAATGAAAACTCGCGGCACAAATTTACCAACAAACCAACAAACTCTCCAGTTTAATTACTTTATTGACGTGTATCTCTAACAGCGCCATCGTGTGGTTTGGAGGAGGTACTGCAATATCACACAACATTCATACAACATGCTTTTAAGTACAGGAGCTAACTACATTGTGTCGATTATGCCAGCAAATACTGTCGATGAAGTTGAAGTTTATGAAGATCACAGTGTCCTTTTATAAACTTGCTTGCAGACTTGGTCCTCACAAGTCAGCTCCTGAGGAGTGAAAATATGAAAAACATCAAACTTCCCAACGATACTTTTGCAAATATTGTAAACGTGAGAATACAAAACTGTTCTAGTGTTTTCGGCGAGTTAATTGAACATAGATTTGATTTCCTGTTTGTATGAGACCACAAAATAGAAGAAATCAGCAGCATAACATAACAAATCGGGAGAAGCATTAAGTATATAAGCATTTTTCTGATTGTCGCAATCAGTTTTGATCAGAAGAAATGTATACAATTATAAACTAACATAATAGGAAAATAAACCAGCAAAGTACAAGTGTGTCAAAATTGTTCTTAAGTAGAGTAATGAGTAAATGTACTTAGTTACATTCCATCACTGAACTGGAATATAAGGAGCCACCAGAATAGCAA
>OMLP01046126.1:0-33308 GCA_900302685.1 Spondyliosoma cantharus
GTCAAGGTGTGTGTGTTTTGGACGGGTAAGCATCGATCGGCGCCTCCTGAAGTGAACTCTGCTGGGTGACAGCACCACCAGACGCCGGGACACCCAGGGTTAGTCCATTCATCAGAGAGCATCAGGAGCTAATGAAACACACTGAGAGAGTGATTAAGAGACAGACACCTACTACAGCAGGGCCCCCAGTCTGATGCATTAATCACAGCCTGTGTCTGCGGGTATCTTAACCCTCTCTGTTGCTGTGTGTGTATGTGTGCAAGCACGCCGGTCATGCATGTGTGTTTGTGCATACACACACCAACTGACTCGTCATTATGTCCGTGCTTGTGTGTATGAGCGTGTGTGTATTTGTTAGGGAAATAGCTGCGGCATGCGTGTAGAAGGTGCTACTGTCCTTTCCGTGTTTGCCCTTGGACGCGGTCCACCACCTTTGTAGCTCTGCCAGTAAAAGACACTATGCTCGGACTTGGCATTAATACAAGAAGCTGTTCCCTTACTGATCATTAACTTTTGGTGTTAATTGATTAATCAAACCTGGCTGTTAATGAGCATACCCCAGAAACTGAAAACTGCGTTCCGTCTTGGAGGGGTTTGCCGTGTCTGCTCAGCACATGAATAATACAATGCAGATGGTGCAAAGTGTTATATATTTATTTTGGTAAGAGACTTTGCTGCCCCGATTACTTACTGCAGTCTGGTTATACATAAGTTTGTCAAATGAACTTGGCTGTTAGGACGTGCGGCATCCTTTCTGGGAGTCCAAGACAGTGCCGTGGCATTAAGGCGACGCTACAAATTCGTTAGATGACATCCAAACACCATCTGTGGTGTCACTGTCTGAGAGAGAGGCTGCATATTGTTTATGACAGAACCAAGATGAGGTTTTAATACCCGGTTTTATTGCTTAACAAATGAAGACAGGCTGAAGGTGATTATTTATATCTATTAATTAAGTTAATTAAGATGGGAGGATTTGCTTCCCGCGCCCCTGTTGTTAATTACATCTGTGTCTACAGCGCAAGGTTGATGCCGTAAATACAGATGTCATCTCCGTGAGGCAAATGACGGGGATTTAGATCAGCATTGGTTTGCTTGTGCATATTAGCATGCACGTGTATGTGCAAAATATATGTCACCAAAACTAAGTATAGGGTGCAGAATGTCCATATATGCATAGGGCTGGTCAACATATTGATATTAAATCATTATTGTGAAATGAGTGTGTATATATTGTCTTAGATTCTGGATGTAATTATATAGTGATATACATGAGTGTTGTGTTTTCCTGGTTTTAAAAGCTGCATGACAGGAAAGTGATTTAATTTCCTGAACTTACCTACTGCTCTACTTATTCTAATACTTGCCTGTACCTACCTGTAAGTTATTATATCCACATTACTGATGATTATTTATCAGCAATCTCACTGTTTGAAGGTGCAAATTGTAAGAAATTTTGAAGACATCTATTGTATTGTGTTTACAGAGTTATCTACTGAGGTTAGCATGCTAACCAGCTAGCATTGTAAAGACAACACTCCCAGGCTGCTCTGAGCGTCCAGTCGGGGTAGAGTAAGCCGATGTTCGCAGCTAACTGAGCTAACTGAGGTAACTAGCTAATGGCAGCCACTGTAAGTAGCAGTTAGCGGTTACTCTGGTGATACGCTGACTCCTTTTTATTTTTAGAGTGAGAATTCAGGTGGCCAATCCTTACATATTGCACATTTAACATTCTGTGAAGGCACCAATAGTCATCTCAAAAATGTTGAGGAATTAGGTCAAAAATATTGTGATCATAGATTTTTATATCCATTGATAATATTTATTGCCTTTGATTAGATTTCAAATTATCAAGACATATTTTGTACATCCACACCTGGCAACCTTGAGACCTTAAAAATAGGGAGGGTTTCGTAACCATAGTAGGGGCCAAGATGTAGTTTCCTGCATACTGGTGACTTTGAAAGAAAAAGAACACAGTAACGTTATATCACTTAAATGATGATCTCAGAACAAATTGCAGAATAATTCGCCCCTCTGGTGTGAACTTGAATCTCTAGCTTAAAGTCAAATTCATCACTTTGCATTAATTAATTCATCATTCTTTTTGTCTCTGTCCCTTAGAGAGTCTGTGCACCCCACTGCCCCACAGCCCCTGGATGACGATTGACTGCGTCAGGACCCCCGTGATTAACGGAAAGATCGATGCGGCGCATTATATAAAATGCATGCCCCTTTCTTTTAAAAACTCTCCGTAAGAAATGGGAATTCTTCTCTTCAGGACATCTGAAATTTGAGTATTTCTTTCTCTTCATTTTTCCGTGCGTCAGTAAGTCTTCCCATTGTACAGAGCTTGATTACTAAAAGGAGAAAAAGTGTGAACAACAGTCATAAATCGGGAGGAATAGGGAAGAATTGTGAGCCTGGGAGGAAACGGCATGAGACAGCAATGATTAACGGGAGTTGCCCAGCCTCGGTGTAGCGTGATATACTTGACAACATTTCTCTCTTCTTATACAACTACAGGTTGCTATACAGTACAAATGAAATATGTGTAATCCCTAGAAATGAGGAAAGACATTGTTCCTCATTGTGTTTCATACATCTTTGTCCAAAGCAGCCCAGCAGTTCGACCTGCTGAGTGAGCAAACCAGCTCTCTCCTCACTCTGTCTCTGTCCCTTCTTCAGACTCGCGTCTGTTGCCTCAAATGGGACAGCGACCAAGGGGTCTGCACTACAAGCAGCAGATTAAAGGATTACCATTAATTAGATGTCAGGGACAGAGAGGGGCTTTGCCTGTCTTGGCCATGATACAATATCTGTTAATCTGCCGCGCTCCTGGATAAAAAGAAATCAGTCCATTGACAGGAAAAATGGGAAAAGAGGGATGGGGCCAGGAAAGAATTGAAAACAAGAACAAAGAGGGGAAGGAGCGAGGGCATGGTGAAGAGAATGGAGGAGGGATGAAAGAGGTGGAAGAAAGCTTGTGGTCCACTTCAATGTACATTGAGCTTTCGCTTATAGAAAGAAAAGCAGCGGGGGATAATAAGAGGGTGTAAGAGAAGCGACAATGAGTTAATAACAAGGGGATCTGTGGAGAAACAAGGGGATGAGGACCGGGGTGAAGTGGCCGGGGGCCCGAACGGAGAACAATGACTCCCAAGAAACATGAAATGGTGGTTAAAAACAAAGGCAAAACTCATTACTTTTACCTGTATTATTTGTATTACTCAGACATCTCTCCCGCTGACAGACATTTGTCCATTTCATCTGCCAGCTTTGCGCTGCGCTGCTGCGTCTGTGCGAGAGTGAGAAACTACCGGCTGCACTTCACAGATACAGTGTTCCTTTGTGCACACGTGTCATCATTAATTGAAGACTCGGCCGGATGGATCACAGGTAAGTCAGGTGATTGACAGGTGACTGGTCTGAGTTTGATAAGGCACTAGTCCATAATAGAAGTCCTGACCCTCACTTTTAGTGCTATTAACCTGAGCCAGACTGCCTGTGTTGACTTCATCTTTCTTTGACAGCGAGTTTGATACCATGCCTCGGGCCAGGTGAGGACAGGCTATCGGGGGTCCTGTAAAACACCCGCCTACTGGCCGGCAGATAACGCTCACCCTGTGGGCATCCTGGTTGCAGCTGCCGTCCTCCCAGTCACTGAGCCTACAGGCTTATCACTGGCATATTGCTTATAGGAAATATCTGCAAAGTGAGGTTAATCTTAAAATATACATCCATGCGTTTTGTTGAGTTGGTTGAACGCCCGCAGCAAGTGCAGGACTGCACATTTTTGCCAGCGCCTAATGTAAATTTGAGTTGTGAGGGGGTAATTGATGGAGAAGGGTTGGGACATCATTTTCTTTTGGCCAGGCATAGGGCATTCCCTTTATTTGAGTAGAGGGACTCTGGGCACCCCTATGAGCCCCACTCGCCTGAGACTCTAATTACTTTGGGGACCTGGAGAATTCAAAGGATTTAGATACGGGGCAAAAAAAAAAAAAGAAAAAAAAAAGAATTTCCAATTTACTGCACCACTTGATGTTTGTCTTCGTTTGTGGTACGACTTGTGCGCCGGAAAAGCAAACGGACACAAAGTGCACATTTGTGCGTCCTGATAAAGGTGAAACATTATTAGAGAGCTGTCAAGGCTGTGTTTATCCCTGGGCGGTGTGTATGTGTGGATAATAATCTCCTGGACAAACACACTGTAACCCCCCCCCAACACACACCGCACACACATTCTGCCGGAGCTATCTTCATCTCACAAAGCTCAACCCCTGCCTGTCTGGTTGCTGACATTTCTGCTCATGCTGTGGAGCCACCGCCCCAGAAAAAAAGAAAAAGAAAAACCCTTTACACGGGAAGTAAATTACGTCTGAAAGTATAAAGACAGAGCCGTCGGTTTCATTTCTTGATTGAGTCGTATCTCATTCACTTTTATCATGCCATTGTTTAGACATTTACACAGACTTGTGAAAAATTCAATAATCAGTTCTCAGTTGGGGAAATGTTCTGCATTAGAATCTGGGTATGATATCTTTGAGTCCAGGAGAGGTCCATGGTCCACGAGGCAAATGATGTGGTTACACGCAAATTATCTTTTTCATTCCCTGAGTTTTATGTAATTAGAATTCTGTTATCAATTTCAAAATACTATTCATATGCATAGAAAAAAATATTCATTTTTCATTAGTTTCTAGCTTAGATTACATTCTCGCCTGATTGAGAACAGTCCCCTGTGGCCCGTGGAAGGTGCTGTCTAAACAGTTTAAAACACGGCTTCCTTGACAACAGAGCCTCTGAAGCATGATAATCAGAAACACATTTTGGTTATGAGGTCAACCGACAATAATTGCCTGGCAGGTTGATCAATTAACACTTTTCCCCCCACATTTGATTGGATCTGCATGCACATGTTTATGTTCTACCTTTGTATGGTGGTTCGGAAAAGGTGTTAATTTCTTTCCTTTGCCTGATTTAGTCGGCGCGCATTAGAGAAATGCAAATCACATGGCAGGATATGAGTATATCAAACAAGAGGAGCGGTGTGCGCGCGTTTCATACTTATTCAGCACGACGTGCTTTGAAATTATGAGGCCACAAAAGCAGTAAAAGCTTTAATTTGAGAGGTTACACCGAAAGCTGCAAGGAAGCTCAATGGTGAAATGAGGTTTTAATAAAAAAACTATTCCCAGTGATTCAGTTGTCATTAGTCGAGAGCACCTCCACGCATACGCACAGACCCATGACCGGTGAAATGAGAGTGAGAATAAATGGGTGGTAAACTTTCCATCATCTCCATTCTTTCCTATTTAACAGGGGGGTTATTTTGCGCTCACTCTGAGTGGCAGGGAGCAGTAAAGCCACGGTGTTTTATGGCCTCCCGGCTCAGTGTTGACAAAGATTGTGCACCAGAGAGGCCTGCTAGAAAAGTCACAAAGTCATGCAGGGTAGAGAGCGGGGGTTCGCAGAGTGATCCCTCACTGACAGAAGCGGGTGTCGTTAATGGTTTAAGGCATTAACGCCACACTTTCACATTTTAATTGAGCACCCGGTGAGCAAGATGTCAGACAGCAGAGCTCTCCAGGGTGGCATATGTTGTCTAAGTTAAGTGCGTGCGTGTGTGTTTGACTGTGCGTACATATGTGCAGGTTTGTTTGTGTGTGTGTGTGTGTGTGTGCGCGCGCACCTCGCCTGTGTGGGAGTGTGACAGACAGAATGAGACCTCTCAGCAGAAGATGCCGGGGAGACAATCGATACTGCTCACCAAGGTGTGCGGCTACAGCCCTCTCTCTATGCGTGTCGAGGGGAGGCTGCTGCTGTGGAAGAGCCAGGGGAGTGTGGACACGCACTCACAGAGGCCCCCTGATGACGGCCTCTGCTGTCTTTTTTATGATACGTGACAAGATAATGAGTCTCCAGCACCCCTGAAAATATCCCCCACGGGTGTATTATCCTTGTGTATCTTTTTCTGTGGAGGAGGTAAGCGTTAGAGTTTTCTTTCTTAAGATTCAGCGTGAACAATGTCAGCGAATGTCCATGTAAAGGCACCTCTATTCCAGGCATGATGATGTCCAGAACCAAGAGAGGCTATTTGTGAAAATATGCTGCACTGACTGACACAGAGGGAGAAAAAAAAAAAATTAACGGAAAATGATACCTACTGCATACCGTGACATTGGAAAAAATACCTCTCTGCAAACAATGTGGCCCCTATTATCTACAAATAACCAGAATCCCGAAGGTGCTTTTGGATTAAATATAACTGGGAAAATAATGGGCATATTTTAAAATTTGATAACGCAACCCAATCCTTCTGGGCACCATTTCCTTGGACCAAGACTGTGGGACAGTTCTGTTGAGCTGCACCCCATCCCCATCCATTTTTATGCACGCTGCCAGTAAGCTGTGCCAAAGTGCTGATATCCCTCATTAGAAAAGCAGGATCCAGGAAAGAGTCCAACTAATGCCTGCCCACACTGACACAATGACGGTGCAGGGTCTCCACAGGAGATTTGAAGGTCAACAAGAAAAACAGGTTGTAACAGATAGCGAATTGCGGCCTGTGAAAGCCCGGCCATTTAAATAGAATCTCTTGTGCTGTCGTACAATGAGCTTAAGGGGAGCGGAGATGTGTTCCCTCGCGCTTGTTAACGCTAACTGCATGTGACTGCAGAAGAACACAGACACGCCGATCGAGGTGACTGTGTATGCATGTGTATCCAAGTGAAGCTGGTGGGATTTCCATGACGGCAGTCAATTTATCCTCACAGTTTTGGGTCCTGCACGGGAACATGCACACAAAAAGTGCCGAATATTTGACATAGATTAGGAAAAAGTGCGGCCATTCTAACGCGTCATTCATTTTCTGGTGATAGCCTAAATAATCCTATCCTATCCAGTGAGCCCACAAAAGCCAACATTTATCCAGCCCTTAGGGCTCAGCCTGGGGAGGCTTGGCTCCCGGCCACCAGGAATATGGAGCTAACGCGGATCACATCCCATCTTCCACATCCTTAGGCAAAATATGTATCCTCATTTCCAGCAATCCTACATATCACCAGCGCCTCTCTTTCCTGTTATGACTACATTTATCACCATATTTTCCCCTCTTTCTCTTAACAGACGTATGCACAAAGTGGATCCACACCCGTCTTACTTGAAAGCTTTCTCCCTCCTGCGCTTCTTTGCAAAATCTCCTGGGTGCTGCAGGTGCAGTGAGGGCCTTTCGCTACCAGATAGGGCACGAGGATTACATCTATACTAGATTAAACCAGCGCCACTGCCTGCTGGGAATTCTAACAATTATCAGCCTCGTACTCCAGGGATGCAGGAGCGATGGGGGACTGGGAGTCCTGAGGCAGAAGAGGGGGCAGCCAGGCAGCGGTTGTTCGCGAGGGCAATGTCTTCATCTTGAACACCGGTCTGCCACATTGAGATAAACACTGCCTGCCAGGCAAACATATTAAGCAACATCAGATGTCTCAAATGCAATGTTAAAAAGCACAGTTTGAGACGTGGCATCGGCTATTTTTCTTCATCTGACTGGCTTAAGAATGCCCTGCTGCTTATCTCCTTTTGTTTCATTCTGCATCCTCGGCCACAACGGCGGTCGCTGATGCTGCTGTTGAAAGTGTTGTAGGTAAATGCTCACACAAAAGCAGGCCTCTTTGTCGTTTTGGAGACTGTTGTAAATTGAAGGGCCCTTCTGAGGGCATCGGGGAGAGAAAAAGCGGGCTTGTAATGAGAGCATTAAAACAACATATGCTGCTCCTTTGCACCTCCGCACTTAAGGCTGGCTTTTATTTCACCCTTTTTCCCTCAATTGCACACTCCGCTCCCCCTCTGTTGAATTCCCACTTGTCTATTTTTGGAAAGTCATTGAGAGTCTTTGACAAAGAAGGGCTGTAGTGAATGTGAAAGTGTGCCCCTGGCCTTGTCGCCTCGTATCCAAGCAGGCCATCTGACCACCAGCAGTAGGTTGGGCCAAGTGGGGCCATTAGTCCAAACCTGGGAGACCCGTGCAGCCACCGCTGCCAAGCTGCTCCATTCTCCTTCAAGCTTCAGACTACTCTGCCCACCACCAGCCCCCTCCTATTCACTTCCCCCTGCAGGTGGCAACTCTTCTGCTCAGCCAGATCCCACCGGAGCACAGGGAAAAATCCATCTAGTCAACCCTGGACTCCTGTTTTTGTGTGTGGTGTGTGGGAAGGTAGAGCAGAGATGTGAGCGAGCACTGGTGGCAAAATGGGACTCGTAAGCGAAGGTGTCAAAGAAGGTTCAGTCCCGGGAGGGCTCAATTTATATTGTTGTCCGGATGACCTTGAGCTGGGTACCATGGAAACATTTCTACCTTGACTTTGTGAGGTGTCTTGGTTGCTCCGGGTTCGTGCGGCGACAAAGCCCCCTCACCTCAGAACAGAGAGAAATCGCCGACGGCAAAAGGCTGGAAATAATAGCAGGGCGCCTGAGGTACCTGGGGAAAGAGAGTATTAGCAGGAAATCTTTTGAGGTGCCGCTGTTCATGCTCCACAGCTCCTCTTCAGACAGGTAGCTGTATTTGAAAGCTATTGATGGCCTTGTTCAATCAATGGAACAACAGCAGTCTTGAACCAAAGTGACTCAGAGAAAAGTGGGGGTAAGTGTTTGCGCATGTGAGTGTGAAAGAGGAAGAGGGAGCTTGTGATTGCATGTGTTAATGCGTGTTTAAAAGTGCTTGTGTTTCAGGGGAGTTATGTGTGTGTGTGTGCACAGGAAAAAAAACAGAGAATACACAGAGAATACAGATCTTGTAATATTAGCTTGGAGATGTACCCATCCTCTATTTTTGGATCTATACAAAATGTACATTTCTGTCAGCGTAAACTATATTCAGCTGCGTTTGCCTGCTTTGTTTTGATATCCATATTAAGTCAGCTGGAATACATAAGAGTTCAGGAATTAAGTAATATTAGGCTTTGATTACTAAAAGTTGTGCCCAGGCAGGACAAGACAATATTTGTATGCAAATGTGGAAAAACAAAGCTGCGCTGGCTGAAAATGCTAAACAGGGAGTAATGATTCTTTTCACTCAGCCTGAGGACAAATGCAAAAATTTCTGGCTAAACAAGCAAATATTTGTCATTAGTATTTGCAAAATCATTTGATTTGGATGTATTTTGAATTACAGATTGACTGAACTCGTGCATGTACCTGCCCGAGGTCTCCTCCATCATGTCACGCCTCACGGAGGAGGAAACAGGAGCAACGTGCATCGTCCTTTGTGCCCCACCCCGCCCACCTGCCAGCGCAACACACCACCAGCCGGGACATTCGCTGAGATTGGCTCGCACTGTACACCGCACATTTTGACGACTTTCTCAGTCAAATCCAGAGCAGCTTTTGAGCCTGTGGTCATGCACAATTGGCAACAATCCCCTGATTAAGAAGTCATGCTAATGTGCTTATGCAAACAGTCTCGGATGAATCCTGGTTTGTTTGTTTCTTCCTCCTTCTGTTGAAACATTAAGAAAGCGAGCACTGTTGTTAACATCAATTAGGAATTAATTGCATACTGTCCTGTAAACACCAGTGTTCCAAACACAGACCAGAGGGCCGTGCGTCTTTGTTTAGTATTTACACTGAGCAAGCATTTGTAGGTGCCGTCTCTTTTTCTGCGATGTGCCCTTGGAACCAAGTCTTTTATATCTCAATTAAAGTGCTTTCCCTGTGCTCCCTTGCTCTGAGCACGGCCATTATCACCATGGCTCCCAACAGTCTAATTATGCCCACTCCCAACAACACCCCCCTCCAAACCCTATACCTCGCCCACACTGCTCAATCCTGGACCTTGGCAAGCTCACCTCAGCCTCCTTTGCAACCAATCAGAGAGCAGTGTGTGGCATCATTAGAGTACGGGATCGGCTGTGTGGCGCTGGGTGTCCCTATGGGAGGCATTGATGAAATACCCCAGGGGAGATCTGGCACAGCAAGGCTGCTGTTAAACCCTGAACTGCTTGTCAGCAGCACTTTGTCTGAACATGATAAGTTCCTGTTAAGAGGCAATGCTGCCATGGTGGAGCCCACACCCCCTGCAATGTACAGCAGTTCAGACATCCAAAAAAGCAGCCCCATATTTCAGAGCAGCCTCTGGTGTCTGGACGGCAGTGCTGTGGTGGCATTCTCTGTTTAGTAACAATTACAACGATGCTGACGGGAAAAAAAAGAACCCTGCTGGATTTTGACTCAACATTTTTACGATTCAGTAGTTTGTTACCGTGCAAATTCACCTCTGGGTGCTCAGGATAGGCATACAACCCTGTAGAATACATATGACGTTCGTTTAAAGGCGCACTATCTAATGATAATAATAATAATAATATTAATGGATTGGATTTGTATGACGCTTTTCAAGACACCCAAAGCGCCTGACAGGGTTCCAGAAAATCTAGTTTGGGGAAAGAAAGTTTAACCAGGAGAGAGCTTCATTGACTGATTTTTTAATGCCTCTCTTTGTTTTCATGATACTCAATAAACAAACTGATCTTAAAGGACAACACAATTTCACGTTTTACTTTGTTTATATGTGATGGACCTTGCCACCTTTCTAGCTTCAAACAGTGTCCTGGGGACCTTTTTTCCACTGAGAACAGCTTGTTTACTCAGTTATGGAAAAGCTAAATATTCCTAATAATATTTAGTTTGTATTATGACTTAATTAATGTTGTAAATATTACAATTATTTGTTTTAATCCCTTCTCCAAAACTACATAGTGCACCTTGAATAATTTAAGATAATAATAAACACGGGCACTGTAGTTTATTTGGACTCGGTCCCACACACACACCAACCTCACTAGAGCACCAACCCTGTGTTATTCTGCGGCTGAAAATAGTCCCCCAAAAAATGATTTAGGTCTTCAGTAGGAACAAAATCGAGGCTGAGAGCCACAGGCAGCATAGGGAAGCTGGAAAATATTGAGAAAAGGACCAAAACATTTTGGTTTCTTTGTAGGTTTTGTTGACAACAACAGAGACAGTGAATTGTCAGTCTTCAGAATAGAAATGATTAGTGTAATTATTATTAAATGGATACTAAAGCTGCTGTCGGTCACAAAAGATGTAAAAAATACAAACATCGACACCTCTTATTCCTCCTATAGCTCCAGCCCCCAGGACATCTGGCTGGAAGTGATTGATAGCAGCAGTAAGACCTTCTGGTTCAGACTCCTCATTGGTCGGTCGGGGTTTTTACACGTAATTCCCTTTCAAATGGAAACAGCTGGAGAAAATAAAGCTCCCGCTAATGTGAGACATAAATTTAGCTTTCACATTTGTTAAATGATTTTAATCGCCTTTAAACATTCGTCTGTTTGAGTGAGGCGTGTCGCCAAAATAAAATTAAAGCAAAGAGGTGTTTGAGATTAGAGAAACACTCACAGGTGGAGGAGGAAACTGGAGAGCCTTCACTCGTAATAACCCCGAGCCCTTCCCCGCGGAGAGACAGATATATGAATCGGCTCGGTGACTCACAGCTTTCTGTACGCAGAGTGGCGGCTTAATGGAAAATAAGGGAAAGAATAGAACTGCCAAGTGACAAGTCCAGGGAAGTATAGAGCTACAAACAAAGCGCACCTGTTCTGCATAGAGAGCACAAATGAGACTTCACTATCATAAATCATGCACCTATAGTAGACAGGTACCTACTCATGTTTAGACTCCGGGGGCAGATGCAGACTGTGGGAGCATAGGAAGACTGTTTGTGGAATAAGCTGCCATCACTCAAAAGCAGACTTAAAACGTGTAACATGCGTCTTGACACATGGGGTTGAAAACATTGTGCAGTATTGAAAAGTACAGTACCTTATATTAAAAGATACAATATGTAAGATTTCTGCTTTAGAAATATCTAAAAGTGGCTAGTAGTGATACATTTGGGATATCTGTGGACTTGATTCAAACCCAGAGAAAAGTTAAAAGCCTTTTTAACACCAAGCAAGGATTTCCGTATGCACAGCGCTGCGGAGCATCCATCTGGGGGAGGGGATATTCAGACTTCTTCCTGCAGAAATACATGTTGACTAATGGAATCCTTTGCTTCAGGTGATGTCAAGATCAAAATGGCTGAGAACCTCATCAATTTGGTCTCACAGCATCCAACTCTATGAAAAACAATGACTACCTCAACAACCAGCAGCTGGGAGACAGTGAAGATCGTAAGATGGTAATGCAGCTGATATTGACTTGATTCCATAATGTGTTGATCACAGAAAGCGGCTTTACATTTATTGGGCCTCACTCACGAAACGTAAATGACCAAATCTGATCATGAAGTGTACTTATTACTAACGTTAATAATTTGTTCTAGTTGCACCCGATGTGCAAAGTTGTCATGAGGAAAAAAAAATAAAAATTTGAATCACACCAGTAGGAATGACTTCTGCTCAGCGTATCGATGCGTTTCATTTGGTCACTCTAACTTCCAGGAGAAAATCAGAGATCGAGGGAGGAATTTGGTGAACGAGACTAAATGTAACTTGAATAACAATAACTTGAACAAAACATTACCTCATCCATGAACATTTGTGTCCCTGGATCGCATCAAATAGATTTTTGTCGTGTTTATTCGCCCCCCAAACAGCCGGATTACTAACAGTACATTAGCAGTAATCTGACAAGCAACAGCACCACTTAGTGTTTGAATTCAGGTCAACCTCTAAATGAACTCAGCAGAGATTCTGTTTCTCTTCTTTCTATCCCCCTCTCTCCTTTGTAATGTAACATTCAAGAAGTAAAGTAAATTTCCCCTCCAGCTCCAGTTAGCAGTCGACATTAGATAACAGAAACAGCTGACAATAGAGGTCACCTCTGCAGATGGCTGCTGCAGTCAGGTTGATAGATAGGAGTGAGGATTTTTAATACCAAAAGTTAAAAAGTAATCTCTGCGCTCTCCTCCCGTCGGTCAACGGCTCCGGATCAGAGCACACTGATGTGACTCCGGGTGTTTATTCCTTCAGTTGGTCTGGCTCTGCACCTGACTCTCTTCTTGAGCTAATCCCAGCAAATGCATTGTGTTTTTTTTTAAAACTCGATTAAGAGTTACCTACCAGCAAAAATTGTAAAAATACATATTGTGCATTTAGGGAGGGCATCTAGTCCTAAGCACATCTTACAACCCTCTTGAAGCTGTGTCATTCCACGTCCTACACTCCGTGCAGTGCAATATTAAATCATTCTACAAGAACGGCAAGATCATGATCTACTTCTCACTCTATGCTCTTGAAAAATGAAACCCCAAAGGTCCAATGATATTGAGATCTTTTAAATTAAAAGATGTGTGACTTCTTCCTGGTGTTCATGAAACCACTTCCTAATTTATTTAGCAGCATGCATCACGGCGTTACCATCTTGGTGGATGGGAACATCTCAGGGGAGCAGCTTTTGCACCACAGGGTGCACTCGCTTCTGTAAAATAGCTTCATATTCCTTGGCTGTTAGGCAATCATGCGAAGCAATCATCAGACCTAATGATCCCCTGTAGATGGCGGCCCTACTATTAAAGCTATTCTGCTATGTTTAACAGTCAGCAACAGACATTGTGGGTTGAAAGCATCGTTTAGCTTTCCTCAGAATCTGAAGAGGATGAAAGATGACTCATTAGATGTTATTGCTTCTCAGTGTTGCTCAGGGTCCAAGGTTACCGCGGGATATGAACCTGTATCTGCAAGCCTCGGATACCTCGGATACAGCCTTGTAAGACTCACAATGTCACAGTGTTGTTTACTTAACACTGTGGCAATATTTGAGGCTGCAGGTCTAGGAAGCTATCTTATTAAATGTCTGTCTACCTTTGTTGGGGAGTTTCACTGCCCACAATTTCTTCTCTTCTGACACAGTCCAAACATATTTAGCAATACGTTAGCATGGCTTTTGAGACAGTCTTCCTTGACATAGAACTAGAGAGCATATTGCAGCAGGATCACACCCATCAACATGTTCACTACCCAGTAGTCATTACAGCATTATTACACTAGTACTCCTGGGATAGACCACACCCACCATTGAATTTAGCCTCCATTTGTATCTCAACTACACACTTGTAAAGTTTCGTGACTGCATATTGTACGATTGTGACACTATCGTGTTAGCCATATAAATAAAAAAGTCCAAACAGTTCCCAGTGGTGTCACCAGGACCGTATTTTTCCATGACTCACTCAGACTCACATGTTTAGAACATCACCAGCCGACGCTGTCGTGGCTGGTAATAATTGAGCATCTGTAAATCTTTTTTTTTAATTAACTGGTTATTCAGCTTCTTCTAGTAGCAGGTAGTGCCAAGTGGCATTCGGCTTACTGTGATAGGACTCCACTTCCTCTTCCAACAATTATTTAGCTGGTGTGGTATTTCTATTATTCTGTCAAAGCTACTGTGTGTATCCTCATCTTTAATCTATATATCATCTCTAGATAATTTCTGTGTAATATTCTACTGCAGCTGCTCAGTTGAAGAATGTATGATTATATCACATTACACTGTTTTTTTTTAAGGCATGTTTTGCCTTTATGTGACACTTGACATTGAAGAGGCAGACAGGAAACAAGGGAAACTGAAGAGCTACTCTATGACTACGGCGTTGCTATAATTCTGGGCGATTTTAAATATTCATACCTGCCGCTCTGAAAAAGTGTTTGTCCTTCGTGAATTAACCTAAATCCTTCAATTCAAGCTCATATATTACGCTGCCCGCGCATATTGTAAAAGCCACACTCTTGAGCTTGTAGTGACAGGTAGTGTATGGAAACATTTAAATTGTGACAAAGGTATGTAACCTCTCTTATGTAATCTCTCGGCTCGTTCGGACACCTCCGTCGTTGCAGAAAATTACATCCCATGAGGGCTCATGAATAAGACTTTTGTTCATGAGCTCTCTGGCTCAGTTGGGGTCAGTACAGACGCGTTTTGAATCCACTCATGGTTGCCATTTTGATGCCAACAGTACAGGAATAGAATTTGTCCGACCAGCCAGGGACTAAATGTGCACAGGTGGCACAAATTGTACTATCCTTGTCCTCTTTATCGTGTAAATAAAGAAAGTGTCTTTCTAAAAATTGGAGGAACAACTGAAGGAAGGCTGTGAAAGCAAAAAATCGAAAAATAGATTTTTCACTCGGCACTAAAAGTGGCAATTGACACAAATCCAGGAAAGAATGACAACAAACAACAAAGTACTTAAGTAAAGCAGTACTTCTACCTTTCATCCCTGGTTACACTACAAGGCTCCGCGCTGACAGCTGTCACTGAGCGCTGACATATAGGCCTATTGTGACCCAGGCCGGTCCAGTTAGCCACAGTAAGGTCGCCTGCGCACACTGTCAAGCTGCACATCACTCCTCAGACCACGGACACACAGCATTGTTAAAAGTCCATCCGTCTGCCCCGACTGTCTCTGTCGGTTCCCCCGCGGGTCATTGTGAATCACAGAGAGAGGGGAGAGAGAGGAAGGCACGGAGACGCACACTGCAAAAATGTAACATAGTGGATTGTTTTCAAGTGAGAGCTGAAAATAGAGCCCCAGTGGTTAAAGGGACACTATGTGATTTTTAGAGAATAAATGAATATGAGAATACAATTGTTATATTTACAATATTAATGAGATAATAACAGAAACTCAGAAATATGTTTTATTTCCATAACTGAATAAACAAGCTGTTCTCAGAGAAAAATAAGGTCCCCAGAACACTGTCTGAAGCTAGAAAGGTGCAGGGTCCGCCACATATAAACAAAGGCAAGGCAAGGCAAAGCAAGTTTATTTATATAGCACATTTCAGACACAAGGCAATGCAAAGTGCTTTACAGGAGCATACAAATTACATTAAAAGACATTAAAAATTGCATTAAAAAAAAGACATTAAAAAACAAACATTAAAACAAGTAGGCTAAAATAGAAAAGGTTTAAAAGAGACAAGACTGTAGAATAAATGTCACAATGCAGTTCAAATAATTTAAATTGCTTTGGCTATTTTACATCAATTAAGTTATATTTAATAATTTTTAAGCATTTTCAGTCAAACCATCATTCCGCTGTCATTTTTCTAAATGAGGACATTTTGTTTTGGAGTTTCTGTACGTGCCTTCGTGTCGCTTATATATCCTGTCTTAATTATCCAATGACAATGATTAAGTCTGCTCTCGGATTTATTCTTGCATTCAATTTAAATCTATTTTGTGCAGAATGTCACGCTTACACCTGATTTATGTCAAATCTACACAAGCAAACATTACGTTTTCTGTTCTTCCTTCGTACACCTGTCAGATGGATTACAGGTTAGTAAAAAAAATCCCGGCATGACCCTTTTCTATACTTGCAAATGTATTTTCTGAGTCACTCAGCCTGATATATCATGACAAATTGTTCTACAGCTTGCTTAATTCGGCCACTCTCTTATTCCCTCTGCTCTTACAGCTAAATGAAGCTGTTACCACCATGTTCAAGGGGTTGTTCAGGATAAACATCTAAATTAGTTGACTGAACTGGTTGTAGATGAATTGTTCCGATGAATATTTAATACAATCAGGAGGCGAGGACTTGAGAGCGAGTGAGGATAAACGAGAGGAACTGCAACAGAAAGTCGGAGGAAAAGAGGGGAAAATCGAGATTAGACAGCCAATTATTTAATCTGTATTGTTGTTTGCGGCTAATGATGATTAGGAATGGCGCGCAATAATTACAAATTTGTAGACATGGGAGCAAACAAAACTGTATTAACACAGCAGTATATATCTTGTAATCAACAATTAACAGCACAGCAAACCACTGTTTGCTTATCACATAATTCGCATGCAAACGCTCTGGTAACAAACTGCGCTGGCTGATGAAAAAAGAATTTCATATCCTTGTGCATTTTGGCTAAATGAAAAAGTTGTGGATCTTTTGAGTGTCGAGGTAATTGTTAAAGCTTGTTAATTCTTTACCCTAATAATATTCTCTCTGGTACGACTCACAAAGATGTATTTCCTCCATAGAATGCTCCATCTTGTGAGGCCTTGGTTTTTTTTTTTGGTAATACAGCAGCAGCAGGCAGGGATTGATGATATGTGGGGGAACATTAATCATATGCATGTGTTTGCAAAAAGCTCTCCTTTTGTTTGCGCCGCCGGGCTGCTATGCCTGCTTTACTTTTTGCTTCTTAGTCACAGACAAGCAGAGGTGCAACAAAACCAGAGCAGCAGAGTCAGCGACTAGCCGGTCAAATGAACATTCAGATGTTCACACTTGCACTCAAAAATGTGATTTGCATCATTTTTCCGGCATGGAATCAACATAACAACCACCACAGTTAAGCAGCGATGCCTCAAGGTGACCAAAAGGCAGCCTTTTAACATTAAGTTGGATACATGTATAAATATTAACTTAACTTTGCTCTAAACTGTTTTTCGAGATAGATAGCGTGGTCGGATGTCCACGACTTCACACACGCTGGGAACAATTTCAGTGATCTGGCTCCCTGCACCCGCTGACCTGGGTCAAGTCTGACGTCTTCATGGTGTTCAGACCCCAGGAGACCATCTCTGTGGCCTCTTACATATGGCTGGTACTGTTGCTGCTCAGCAAGAGATCATGATCAGTAGCTTGATGATGTCTTGCTGGTTTCTGTGCTCCGCTGTCTCACAGTCGAGAGTCACGCAGGAGTCAAGTTGGACTGGAGTCAAGTTGTTTTAACCTTTTGATGGGTTGCCCAGTAAGGGTGTTAAAGTTGAACTGAATATGTATTATCCGTACCACTGGTTATTAATGCTTCTACTTGCCGCTGTACCTGATGTGTATATGACGGTCTAGTGTTCTGTCACTTTAAATATGTATGCTGTTGCCTTTAAGGGCATGAGCCACCTTATGTTCTTCTCAGTCTAACTCTTCTATTTTATATATTCATTATATCTAGTCTTTGAACGTAGGCTACATGTTCCAGAGCAGTGACTGCACCACTTGAGCAGCTAATGCTGAAAGAGGTCGTGAGACATAAGATCCATATTTTGCTTTCCTCATCATGACAGGAAATGAATTTAAACAAGATAGCGTAAACTAACACCAACTGCTAATGTAAGCATCACAGAATGATACAATTATTTTACATCACACAACGTTCGACTTTATTTATCATGCAGAGGGCAAAACTATCGTACAAATATGATAATTATGGTACATCTGGTTTACTTTAGTGGGCTAGTACGGACGGTGCGCAGCACATTGTACTCTTTGGCAACCTGATGATACTCTTTACTGCCCTCGCCATGTCGAGCTGGTGAGGCAAGTCCATGTTAAGCAATTGGGCGCAGACAGAGCGCATTGCGCCCCAGAGTGGAGATCCATGGCTGATGCAACATCTGTTCTATTTATTTTGCATACCATGAGTGGATCAGGCAAGAAAACACTTTGATAATCTATTAGAAATAGTGTCACTGCTGTTTGTGACTGTGTTTTTATGTAGGGATGTTTGTTCCAAACTCACACGCAGTCACACACACTGAAGCTCCTCCGGGCAGATCATCCCACAAGTCTTAGGTCTCTCTGAACTTCATTGCGGCAAAATAAGCAAAGTCTGCTTAACATAAGTTTATTTGAGAGATCTGCGCTTCCGCCAGACTACCTGGTCCATCTGTTAACCTTGAGTTTTTCTCCTTCACGTTTGCATTGACAGTAGAGACTTTTGGGAGTGAAGAAAACATCAGTTGACAAAAGATTCAGAAGTCTTGTCTTTTTCAGGAACACACATTCTAGCAAAGCCATCTATGAATAAATGAAAGTAAACACAGTGACTGCACGGTGGCGGCCTGACATTCAGTAATGTGACAAGGTGATATGTACGGTAGCCTGTGTGTGTAGCTCACTGGCGCTCCTCATCACAAAGTAAATGAAAGAGTGAAAACAGTTACTACAGGGAATACAACTAAAGCACAACATATATTTACAATCATATACAATTCATGCGTGTATTGTTGCAGCAGTGCTATCAGTGGGTGAAATCCGACCCTCAACTAGAAATCAAAATGTACGGCAGAAATAACGGCCGCCTGGAGAACACCAGTGTACAGGGTGCTACCGCTATACAGAAAAATAAATAGAATTTAAAGTTTGGTAGTCTTTTGACCAGGTAAAGACATATTTCCAATTTTAAGAATTCAAGTCTGGTATTTTATTGGTGGTCGGGGTCACAGAGAACAGGATCAGGTCTGCTTACAGGCTGATCCCTCTAACTCCAGTATGTTACTCTCTCTCTCTTCTTCTTTGAAATACCCAGCACTCATCCCTTCATCTTTTAGACTCGTGTGTCAGTCCCAGAGGAGTGATGGGTAAAAAAAATCACTCCTCATATCCTATTTCCCCTCAGGTGATCTCTCAGAGGGGGAAAAAGGAGTTGAGACATTTTTTTTTGTTGAATAAAAATGGCTCAGATTGGGAAAAATAGAGCTGGATATGAAACAGAAAGAGGACAAGTCAGAGAGCAGCCATTCTGTCAGTCATACGTCATTCAGCTGTCTTGTCTGAATACATGTTTCCAACAGCGACAGGGAGCCCCGTCGACTACCCTCATTAAAGAGAACCAGGAATTCTCCAGTCCTTTCATATTAACATTCAAACTCTATCCCATTTCCGGAGACACCGAGCTGGCAGGCCACGTCGAACGGAAGAAATGGGGAAGTAAGGGAACATAAAGTAAAGTCTTCTAATAGTGCTGAGCGTTGAAGATGCCACTGATTAGGACTCTCTCCGATTTGATATGCATTCTGTTCAACTCTGAGCAGAAAGACAAGTATGATGAAGGTGTTGGAGTGTGAACACAGTGCGAGATGATTATCGGCAGAAAATAAATTAACATTAGGGCCTCGAAGGACTCTTTACATTTACAACAACACCTCGGCGTCTCACGACCCCCTCTCCTTCCTCTCACATGCTCGCCTGTCATCATCCATTTCCTTATTTTTCTGCTTCATTTGTTTCCCTGTAGGATTGCAGCAACAGAAAGTGTTGATTTGTTTTCTTATCTCTCACTTATCTACCAGAATAATTCTTTTTAACTCACCATGACAGACACTATTAAACATACATACATACATACATACAAACAAGGCATTTCAACTGGCAGGAGACAAGTTCTTGGCCTTGAGGTGTCATCCTGAAGTAAATGTTGATTGCACGATGTAATGGCTATACATAAATGACAACACTGGCATTTACTGTAGATTGGTTCTCTTTTTAACCTTCATTATTTTATTTTGTCTACCACTGGCAACAAAATATCAGAGGAAAATGAAGGTTGATAAGACTTCTATGTAGCCAGGCTGGCAGCCGGGCACCATTTCGATCTGCTTTCATGTCTCCATTTAAGACTAAATGAATTAATAAAATCACGTTTTGTCTTGTTGGTAGTTACAAATAAGTGATCTTATTGTCTTCGCGACTGCAGCACCAACACCAATATCACTTGGAAGGGGGCCAAAGTAGTCTATCTCCATTTTAAGTAAAAACAAGTTGCAGGATTTTACTCGAAGTGAATTTTTATAAACTTCTTTGGAGAAACTAATGTGTCCTACCTCACTTGGGCAGTAATGAAAAGCTAATAAAAATTCATAACCAAATTGTTATGATTGTAGATTGTAGCAACTCTTAAATGAATTGGCAACTATTTTGACAATTTGATCAATCAGGTTGAGTAAGTTTTTGAGGGGAAAAAGTCAAAATTCTCGGATTCCAGCTTCTTAAATGTCAAAATTTTCTGTCTTTTTTCTCCTTTAAGACAGTAGACTGAGTGTCTTTGGGTTGTGGACAGAATTTAATAATTTTGAGCTTTGGGAAATATTAATCAACATTTATTTTCTGACATTTTAAAGCCAAAATGATAAATAGAGAAAATATTCTACTGATTCATTGACAATGAAAATAATTGTTAGCTGCAGCTAAACTATCTCAAGTTTATCCTTTAAAGGAAAAATCCTCAAGCCGGCAGAGCGAGATGTACACAATGCTATTTTGAGCCACTTCCACAATCAGGTGAGTCGGTGAAAAGTGTGAATGCTGCTGCAGAGCAGAACAGGCCCGGTGCTCTCAGGCTCCCTCTGTCCCCTCGCTGGCTGCCTGCTCCCAAGGGCCCAGGGTGGAATAATCAGTCATTAACTGGTGCAGGCCCAGCTTCAGCTTCAGAGTGCCGTGTCTCTGTGACGATCAATAGGCCAGGGTAATTAAAGAGCTGGCCGGGGAGGGAGGGGGGCATGTTGCCAGTAAATCCACCGCAGCGACAGGATGCCTGTAGCCAGAATGACTACAGCACTGACACTGAGAGGGTGACTGACCACACACGCACAAGAAACAAACACACAAACACGAAAATCATCATACCACAGACAGCAGCCGGGCCCCGGCTCAAACACAAGCTTACGCACCAAATAATAAAAGACGTGTGCATGGTGGGAAATTCTCTTGTGTAATTACTTGACTTGTTTAGTTTTTTTTTTATTCTATTGTCATGTGCAAATTGGCATAGATGATAGTAATTACTGTGATTTAGAGTTCTGTGCTGCGCCCAAACACAGGAGGATTAATCGTGTCTTCTTGTGTATCCAAGTGGAGACGCAAATCTATTGAGCTGTCAGGACACATGGTGATTTAATTTCTCTAAGCTGCTCTTAGTCTGAGTAATGTTTTATTGTGGAAAAAAAGGTAGCGGCAAGGTAAGCTGTGTGAGCAGGAGCCATATTGCTTTTCACATCCCTTTTTACACGGCGAATGAAGTTGCTCAGATGTAAAAGTCCAATAAAGAGATGAAAGAATTACTGGAGAAAATCCTGTGGGAGAGGCTGATGT
This sequence comes from Spondyliosoma cantharus, assembly GCA_900302685.1. Classification (NCBI taxonomy): domain Eukaryota; kingdom Metazoa; phylum Chordata; class Actinopteri; order Spariformes; family Sparidae; genus Spondyliosoma; species Spondyliosoma cantharus. The sequence goes on from OMLP01046126.1 coordinate 21,845, forward strand.
GAATGATGTTGTTACGCTGTTTGTTTGCAAAGGGTGTAATGTGTTTTTGCAGAGTAAAGTTCAGCGTGCGCCCTAAATCCCTGAGCATTTGCAGGCTCCACTGGTTTCTTTAATCTGATGCATTAGCAGTCCTTGCTTCATTCTAATAAGGACACAGAGGTCTCGTTTTGTTGTCAACCCTCTCAGACTTATAGGACTTTTTTAAATTCAGCCCTTTACATCACAGCGCCGCCATTCGCTTAATATAATCTGCGATAAACAAGTGAAGCAGATAAGTGACGCTCCAGAGTAGTGCGTTGTCTTTAGGAGGCGTACCGTGCGCTACACGTGCACTGATTAATAATTAACTCGCACATCTGGTGACATGTCGCTTTTCAGGTCGAGACCATTAACATGTACATTTTGGTGTCAGAGTGAGGAAGCTGTTCATTTGTTACAGGAAGGTGTCAGTCATCATTGACACGTATTTGTGTGATGCAGAAAGCCATAAACAGTACAATGTAGGAGCTCATTTACACGTTTGTGTACAGCTGAACTTATTTTAGTCGTTGTCATGAACAGCAGCGTGATCGTTACCATTGTCTTTAGTTCTTCGGTTCTTTTCAGCTTACAAGTGTACTTGATATAACGATGACAAGAACACAAGTCTCTGGGAAGCGCCAAGCCAATTTAAACATGTAAGTACAAAAGAAGTGTACGGAGGCCCTAAACAGCCATGGGTCCATTATCACCTGACAATGACATACAATAACTCCAGATCTCAAGAAAGCAAATAGAAATAAAGTAAATCACTCTTGACCAGCCCTCGTGTTTGGTATGGTTATAGCAAAAAGGGTTATTCTCCGAGAGTGGAAATCACTTTCTCCTCTTTGCTTTAAAAATAGTTAATCTTGTTTGTACCATCAAAAGATTCAGTTTAGTTTGTCCATTGCCCGATTAAAGTTTCTCAAGATCTGGGGACTTGGGAGCTAATCGCCTCATACTGCTTTCAGCTGCACCATATTTTATTTTCCTGTGCTTCAGCATGTCTGGATTTCAGCACTCTGGCCTTATTTTGTTTTGGTCACATAGTCTCTATCTTATTTTATTTAGTTTTCTTTGTTTTCTTCATTGATTTGTAGAAAAGGAAAATTTCAAAAAATTTAATAAAAAAATATATACCATACAAATATATGAATCTTTCTCTGCCTTTAGTTCAGCCATGCTGCTGTCTTGCCACCTCCTCCACCTTACCATCACTGCTCAGTCTTTGCAGATTGACCTGCCTCGCAATTTCATCAGCCACCACCAGAGTCAGGACTCCACTGGGGGATTTTTCATGCCGCTGCTCAGGACAGTTCTCTATTATCACATGTCGTCCACTTTAATGGAATTTATTTTGACATCATTCACTTCGCTTCAATTTGATCCATTCAGCCCGGTAACATTATGAAAGTGTTTAAAATTAAATAGAATTCAAGTTAGGTGAGAGCTAAACCACAAGTCTGGTTTACACTTTGGTACACAGAGTCTTCTTCAGAAAGATTTTGCTCACTGAATAAGGGACGTTGGGAGTCTGTGAGTTTTTTGTTACTTGTGTAATACTCTGATAAATATCAATTGCATGTATTTGTTTTTTTTCTCTCCTGGGAACAAGTTAAAGATAATGCGCCAGTTGTTGTGAAGTTAAAATTTGCATAAATAATACTTTCAGACAAATAAGATGTTTAAATGTATAAATGATTTTTGTTTGAAATGTGTGACTTTAAAATATAATTTCATCGGTTCTGAATGCATTTAAGAAGTTAAAAGGTAATTCTTATCACGTGTGAGAGTTCATGACCTTTGGGAGTTTTTCACTTCCGGGTAACCAGGAAGTGATATGAGAGAGTGGATCCTCGCACGCCAACCGGTGTTAGCAGACCCGAACGTGAGGGAGACGGAGCTTCTTCGCTGCTGCCGAGGGAGAAGGGGGGTTCTTGGCGCTTGCACATTACCCAGGGCTTTTTTATTTTTCTCTCTCCCATAAAAAAAGGGTGTGTGTGTTATCTCTTGCATATGTTTAATACATTTTCTGAAATTGGTAACCTGTGTTTGTGTGATCGAATTGTGTTCATCATTTAAGTATTTGATTCTGTGTTTGCAGGTCAAGGTGTGTTCCCACTAGTCTCCACATAGTTGCAATTGAGAGTGAGGATCATACGTTACCCTAGGCAGCTATTCACTATTTGAAATGTCTCTTTTACCATAAGATATTGAAGAAGGGTTAAGGCTTCATCTTACAGCTTGAGGTGGGTTTCTTAATACACAAGCCGGTGATAAAAGGGTTACCCTTGTTGCATGACTGCCTGCCTTACAGGCTCTGAGCTATGAGCTCATATTCTTTCTTTCCTATTACCTCCGCAGCTGTTTTGCAAATGCTATGACGTTATCTGTATCTGATCGCGCCTGGTAGAATATCCGCATGATCTGGCTGCTCACTCCGTACAGCCCTTAACTGCCTGCGAAGGTGAAGTCTCTGCTGCAGTCTTCTGCAGAGGTTATCAGTGGGTGATTTCCATGGTGACATCCAAGTATTTGCACGAGGACACCTGAAAGATTGTCTGGGTTTTTGATGAACACTGACTCACGGCCTGTCACTTCCCTTGAGTCAAGGGCCTTCTCCTGTGGTTTGGTGACATTAGGGCTGAGAAGGTTGGGGTCCCATCACTTGATGAAGGTGCCTATCTCATTATGGGGTCCATGTTCGAGTGCACCGCGGACGCACTTTTCTGTCTGAAACCTGTTTTTTGCATCCAGACCCAACTCGAGCCTGATGCACCCTGCACCCTTACCCTGTCCCTCAGTTATTACCATGGTTACAACTATGTCCAGGCATTGATCTATGCACAAATAAAATAAATATATCTATGATGGGACCTAACCCAACCAAAACCCAGACATAATTTCTAAATTTCTTCCCGGCCCGGCCCTTTGCAGTCTTGCCTTGGGTCTCGATGCGTTGCAGAAAGTTCAGGTCAGGTAACCATACTCTATTCGGTAAGTGAACCAAATACCACATGTACCAACAGTTAAGTAAAAACTAAATACATATTTCACGTGACTTTAATGTTTGAATCCAAACTAGATATTTCTAGCATTTCTATCACCTGCGCCTGTCTGATTGTCAGTTGACAGCGTCTGACACCTGCTCTCCATTTAAGTGGCATTCCAGTTAAAAATGGAGTGCAGCCAGAGGCAGAGAGCAGGTCAGTCTGCAGACAGAAGGTCACAATTAGTGAACACAACATTGTCTATTTTATGGCGTATGGAAATGGCCTGGATATTGATCAACTAAATGAGGCCCACTCAGTAGACGGCATCCTGTGTATTTGGTCAGTATTATCCACATGATTTTGCCCCGCTAGTGAGAGGTGAATATTACTAAGCACATTCATAACCTCCAGATGGAGAACCTTTGAAGAGTGATGATCTGTTTTGCAGCCATCCTGAGGTCAAACTCTCCATGATCCCCATAGCCTCTTCAGTCTTGTTAACATGCAGTAGATCTGAGAGACCTTTTCTGATCTGAGTCCGCCCCATTTTACAGACACCTCTGGATAGCCGAAGCTGCAGTGCTCAAAGATACTTTAGGTTTGTTGGCAGTTTCTCTGTAAGACAATACTTTCTTTCCTCGGAGTATAAATAGCTCTCCTTTTCTCTCCTGAGCTGTCACTGGCCCCCCCGTGATGACTACTGAGTCTTTCACCAAAGCCCTAAATGTGTGGGTCTATTGATTGGGATGCTTTCAGTTCCTAATGGGGCTCTTCATTAGTGCTTTTATTAAAGGTAGTTACACTGCCGAGGTCACCTAGCTAATCCTTTGCTTTAAAAACACATGGACAGTGGTCACATCACTTTTTGTTTGTTCAATCAATCAGTTGTTGCTACGGGTGCCTGGTGCTTATTCCAAATGGGCCGAGGTTTCCGGTAAAATAAATACACATTTGTACTTAAATCTATTTCTTCCTTAATTTTAATGATCACATTCTTACCTACAAAAACTGAGATTTCACAAGAAAAATGCAATTTAAAGGCCCGTGTATACTAGCTGCTCTCAACCTGTCGCGCGACAACGTGACGCCAAAGTGACGTAGATCTCGCTGGCGCGCCAGGATTTAGGGCCAGTCGCGCCAGGTTGCGCACCACTCTTTTTTTTCAGCTGAGCGCGACAAACCGGAAACAGGAAGATGGACGAGTTCGAGGGCAAGCTTTCCGAGCAAGTTAGAGCACACCCAGGAGCACCCGCGAGGAAAGTGTGAACTTTGATGCCCATTTTAATGCACCTTGTTGCTTATCTTATTGTTAAGTGTTATCTTATTGTTTATCTGTTTGCTAATAAACTGTGGTTTTACGTACGTGCTGTCTGTCTTCTTCTTCTGATGCATAGAAACAGCAAAGTTGGTAGCCTTTCCTCAGTTGCGACACCTCTTTTCAGGAGAAGACTGCAACTAGATCCGCGACTACCACTCACAAGTATATATGGATATGTTGTCGCGCGACAGGTCAGCAATGGCGAGTGCACCGGCCGCTTAAGGTGTTGCTGATTTTGATTAACAGTGCAACACAACACAATGCATCTATTCTGCTACATGTGCAGCACGTGCACCGTCAAAGATGGAAGAAGTAGTCAGATCTGTTACTTAAGTAAAAGTGGCAAAGGTAAAAGTCCTACATCCCAAATTTTACTTACTTACCGAGAGCACACACATAAAAAAAATATCCTCAAAGTATGAAAGTAAAATGAGTCATTATGCCGAACGGTTTATCTCAGAATAATACATCTTATACTTTTAAATAGAATCATTGACATGTACATTACTTTAATGTTGCAGCTAGTAAATGTTTTATTTAAATTTAAATGTATCCTACTGGGTAGCTTGTGAATTTCACCAAGGGATCAACAAAGTGCACAAAGAACCAGGTTCTGCATCACGTTGAACTCACTCATAGATACCAGTCACTTCAATATGCCTGATTTTTAAAACAATCAAGATCCATCCATTGTTCCCTGAGAAACACCTCTCACAATGCTAAAGAAAGTAAGGGGTCCTGTTATCCAGATCCTGATTAAAGGTTAATGGGGTCTGTTCAGAGCCCAGACCCATCCTATATCCCCGTTTCATGGAAATCCGTTCAGTAGTTCATGTTAAATAAGGTAAAAGGTTATTGAATACAGAAAAAGTACAATATTTCCCTCTGAATTGCACTGGAGTAATGTATAAAGAATCATGAAATGGAAATACTCAAGTGAAGTTCAAGAGAAACAGATAGTGCGTGTGTTTGTGTGGCTGTGCTGTTGCGAGATAGTGCATGCCTCAAATATTGTCGACATCAACACCGGCTAAAGGATTATTTTTCAAAAATTAATTAGAATCCTGGCAATATGATTTGTCAGACTTAGATATGAAACTGGGCAGTGCAACTTAACAGCAAAAAATGATGTTCGGAGGATGAATAAATCCGTCCTCCGAGGTGGATACTATATTTGTTTTAAAAAGTCCTGAGCGGCGACTTGCACAACCTGCAGCATGGGAACACAGCTACAGAACTGTGAGCTTCTCCTCTGCCTGTGTGTGTTGTGTTCTTTTTTCATTTTTAAATTATAATTAATTTTCATGCAGATTGAGAAAAAAAACATTTGTTTGCCAATAATGATCTTTTTTCTCTTTCAAGCTGCCATCACAAGGCCTTCCCAGCCACTGAACCTGATCCTCAGCTCCTACCGGGATGTTCCTCCATGGGACTCTATCCTCCCTGCCCCCCTGGGCCCATTGATTATTTGATTTATTGATTCAACCAATGCTCGCTCCATTAAGACGTACAGGAAAACTTTGTACACAGCTGTAAGGAGCTGGTAAACGGGGGAAGGGGGGAGTGGGAGACGCCTATCGATTTTGTGGACAGTGACTCTGATCACTTTTAACAGCCTAGGATCGACAATCCGTCCCCTGGTGGAGCAAAGCCTTGATGTGGCGAAGGGGAAAGCAGCCGATGGGCGTGTCCATCAGGAACAAACATTCCACAACTCGACAAAAACAAGAGAGGGTATTAACTGTGATGCCCATCGATCCACCAGCACTGCACACAGTCAGAGAGACAAGCTGGCCCATTCGATTTGTCTGGAGACAGGGCCGGTGTAATTGTAAAGAACTGCAAGCAGCAGAAAGGACGACACGGGTCAACATGGCATCTTGAGTTTGAACAGGATTTTGTAGTGTGTTGCACATAGACAAGGAAACAGGTGAGCGAGGAAAAGAATAGAAGATGAGAGGGTAAGGGAGAAAAATACAGAGCTGTGTAGGGGTTTGACGTAAGCAGTGTCATTAACAGTCGAGGCAGAGATTTCCTCCTGGCTTTACTGCCCACTGTGCACCGAGGGTCATTCTTTCAGACACATCTGCGAGCAGGAGGGACATATATTAAGAGCTTAGAGGTGGCTTTATTCCACCATGTTTGGCAGAATCTCACAGGTGGGGTGTTCAGCATAAACAACACAAGTTAGAAGCCGCTAGACTGTCCTTTTTCTTCCTGAGGCTTGACACCCAGCTGAGTGGACCTTCAATGTGCACACATTTACAGCTGTGGACACCAGTGGATGCCACAGTTACTATAGTTTCTTTCTCTTATCACGGCATATGCAGCATAGAGTAAATAACCTACACGGTGCAATCTCCACGAAGATGTCAGGATTTCAGGGTTGTTATGGAAATCAGGACGGCTCTCGAACCAAATCGGCAACTTGTACAACAGTTCCTTGAAGAAGAGGCGCATTTTGTCAAACACCCATTTAGCTTCAGCAGTTTGATGAATAATGATGACCAGAGTGATGAAGCTAGCACAGTGAGGGCAAAGAAGCGATTGAGGCGAAGGTAAATATACGTTAATCGAAACACAGCATGTCTGATGGCTGCATGGCGCTGCTATCATTTAATACTATCAAGTGAAGATACTAAAATCCGTTTGTTTTACGATTTTATTATTCTTGAACACTGGTACATAATTATGAGTCTATTAAAAATCCCATTTAGATCTTTAAGATAATTGAATTGTTTTCCCACGTAAATTGTATTGAAACCGCTGCCAACAGAAATTAAGTCATGTCGGACCACCAATTGACAAGAATAAGGCACGGAAAGTTTATTTATCCAGCGCCGTTCAGACACAAGGTAATTTAAAGTGCTTTACAGGGGCATAGAGATATGTAGGCATTAAAAAAAAATATTACAATTAAAAGTAAAGGCAAATAAGTCGTAACAGATCAAAAAAGATGATATGTATCTAATTTATTGAAAAGTCAGAGTGAACAGTCATGTAATCAGCCCTGATTTAAATGAGATAACAGTTTTGGTGGACCTCAGGTGTTCATGAAGTTTGGTCTGCAGATGGTGAGCATATAAACTAAAAGCTGGTTCACCTTGCTTCGCTGTGACCCTGAGAACACAGAATAAACCTGTCCCAGATGGACTGAGAGGTCTGGATGCTTCCTAATATACAGGTGACTCAGAGATGTATTCAGGCCCAAGACCATTTAGTCCTTTATAGACAGGTAACAGGATTTAAAAAATCAAACCTTCGACAGACACGAAATAGTGCAATGATATTAGCACTGGTGTAATGTGGTCCTCCAGAGAATGAATGGAGGATAAATAAAGACATATAAACTAAAAAGATGAGGTACATTGTAGCTGTTGCTTACTTAGAGTTGCCTATATATTTAGCCATAATAGTAGCACAGCTCTAGCAATGCCGGTCCATTCATCAACATACTAAAACTACTAAATGGGACGTCTCCCAAAACGACATATATCACCGTTCCCAAAACAACATGATCGTTGCAGCATTCTAGTGGTAGGCATACTGGGCCTTCATTGTAAGCTAACAGTTTGGTCAGATTCTGGCAAGAAACTACTTGGTTAGGTTTAGACATTTAATCTACAGGGTTAGGTTTAGATATTAAAATGACTTGGTTAAGTTTAGACACCAAAACTATGTGGTAAGGTTAAGACACTAAAACTACTTGGTTACGTTCAGACACTTAATCTACTTTGTTAGGTTTAGGCAAGAAACTACTAGGTAAAGTTCATCCTGGTTTGGTTTAAAATCACTTCATTACTTATCTAATTTCGGTTACAAACGTACCTACATTAAGTAAGTAACTTAGGTTATGTTATGTACGTGACCTAAACTTAACTAAGTTGGTCACACTGGACACAAACAGCTGTCTCCTGGACATAAGTCCTATACTTGTTTGACCCAACAGTCCCTCCCCAGCCTGTAATGACTTTTTGCTCTTTATACTATTCCTCCTCATTTTCTCCTATGCAGACTTAATAATTACTACAGCCGCTACAGGCCGTCGCAAAGCAAGACATAAAATATGGATTGTGATAAGCTGCTTTCATAGGCGACCTATATGATCGTTTTTCTGACGAGGACAGCCTGAAAGTTTTGCACAGACATTATTGGTCCCCTAGGGGATGAATATAGGATTCATCCATCCATTCATGAGTTTGATGAGCCCCTGACTTTTCCTATAGCGCTGCAATAAGTGGACTAAGTGGGAATAAGTTCCCAGACAATGAATAATAACTTAATCCACTGATTTCCTCCACTATTAAATTATTTGATATAAACTTGTTGTTTGTAGTGATATAACTCCTCAACTAAACAACTGCGTTTGCCAATTAGCATGCTAACGCGCTAAACTACGACGGTGAGGATTAGCCTGTTGATAACCTTTTATGCATAGCTGGGCCTAAATTCAGATTCCAAGAGCTGTTCTCATGGCTGTTAACATTTAGTCTTATTTCATGAAATGAGAGAATCCCAGACCCAAGATCTCACTGTACGATATCATTCATCATGTCTTATCAATTATCACATTATGTTGTTTTAATAAGAAAACATGTTTTTCCTTTTTCGCAGCGCCGTGCCTCTTCTTTCTTCAGTAAACAATATTATAACCTGCCTGAATTGCTTTTAATGACATGTCTGTAGGCACACATGCACATACACCAGCACACACAGTGTACACATATGTACACATTTGTACATTTATGGTTAGTATGTGTGATTCCACAGAAAAGCATGTCCTTATTTGTACCTGTGCTCCTATTTTACCTCGTATGAAATGATTGATTAACCAGGTCCACATGAATGATGTCACCAGCCCCATTTTGTGAAATGTTTGGGTGAGCCTAATGACAGTTTGATGCAGAGCCAATCTAGAGAGCGGACAAGAGAGGTGATTGAAATTCATTGCTTTTGAATGGCTGTAATTTCTGTTCAGGTCAGAATATGCCAATTGCTACGAGCACCGGGCATTTCCCAAACCTGCAATTAAACAGGGAGCACATCAATCACTGGAGGAGAGCGGGACGATGGACAGGGACCGTGTAATCACAGGCATTCAGCTGTAAGAGAGTTGATTTTCATTCAAATTTGACAGACGTGACTGGCAGTTGTCATTCTTTTTCAAAAGGCATAGTTTTTGATAAGACAGTGGATGTTCTGAATTTAATGTCTTTTCCAAAATGTGTCTTTTAAATGTCACATTTGACAAACCTTATTGTCCCTCCATAATGACATGGACAAATGTGAATCAGGCCACCAGCTGAACAAATGTCCGCCTATCTGTCCATCAGAAACAATAACCTGGCTGGATGCCATTATCAAAGTCGTCAAATTGGCTTTTTGTGCTTTTGTGTCTGCACAGTACATTACACCCAAAGTGTCACTTATGTCACTTTCACATTAAGTGTATTACTTCAGTGTCATATTGGGAGCTGAAGTGGATGGTGGAGGAGAGAGTTGACAAGGCATTTCAACATCTTTAAGTGTGATACCATTTGATATGTTTTTAAGGAGACCCAGGATGATTTCCAAAATAACTGACAAAACAGGAAGTCTGCTGGTGTGCTTGTGGCGAGCACATTTCGGGACATCCTCAGCCCTGTTTTTGGCCAATGGAGCAAGTATTTTGAGCCAAAACATGATCTTTTCCTCATGACTACCAAGTGGTGTTTGTGCCTGAACCCAACCAGACCTTTGTCACAACACAAAATTGAGAAGTGTATCTAAATTTACAAAAAGTTGCTTCTTCTGCGAATGGCTTGCAGAGAATTTAGAAAAATGTCAGTCTTCTCTTCTTTGTTTTAGCATGTCCAATTTGCATGGTTATAAAACCTCTGGGGGAGTCCTGAGGTGTCTGGCATCGGGACGTTTGTAGTGGTCGTATCCTGGGTGGGGGCTGGGGCCTCCATGGATTTGACTTCACGCCCTTCCTGAGCAGTTTTTGAGTCAGGGCGCATTGACCTGCTGGGGGGGGGTCACTGCCATGGTAGAGTGTCTTTGCCATGAGGGGGTGTACTTTGTCCACAACGGTGTTTGGAGGGGTCGTCTGTGTCAAGAGGCACCCACATAATTGCCGGGGCCTGAGACTTCCCAGCAGAACATTGCATTTTAATGAGACGATCAATGTTACTCACATCACCTGTCAGTGCTTTTAATGTTGCGGCTGATCGTTGCATACATAATTTATTCCAACAAACTGTGAATTAAGCCAATTGTGCCATCACATTTTGTTCTTTAATTTTCTTTCAAAGAAGGTTTCCACTGATTATTTCCATAGTTACAACAAACTGGTGATTTACCCTTCCACATGCTATTTCTGTTACATACACTGTAGCATCACACAAAGACACACACATACACACATTTACACACAGACAGGTAACTATCTCTAAATCCCAATGCACAAAGCCATTATTCCTGTTGTAATTTAAGACAGCCCTTTGTAACATGGTAATTATGGCAGATGGGAAGATTTTCACATTACGGTCACGCAGAATTGCTGACGGGTCGCTGGATTTCTACAACGAGAGGTAAGAGGTCTGTGAACAGATTAACAGAACGATCTTTTATGTTTTATCTCCAAGACACATGCAGAGAATGGAGGTGGTCGGGTTGCCTTTAAATCACCGAGTCAATTACCTCAACCATATGGGACAGGAGTGATTTGTATATTAAAGAAGGGCGGAGTTGAGAGTGAAGGGGCTGTATCAAAGGGGTCTCCCTGAGCTATCCCGTGTCTCTTAAGGCTATACTTATGAACACCTGACTGACTCTGATTCAAGGCTGCGCTTGTTGAGATAGCTTTGGCAGCGGTAGCACTGTAGGTTGAGATGAGATAGAAGACGGAGCACCTGGTCCAAGAGCAGCCGCTACAATCTCCAGGGATTCTGATAATTAGCGCCAGACTCACATGATAGCACCTCTGGAAACACTGTTGTGTCTGGTGGCACAATCACAGCCACATGTTTTAAAAATATATTCAAAGGCTGAAGTGACAAGGAAACATTATGCTCATGACTCATATTCTAGGGTATTTTTAAGTAGGGTTCAATATAATGATACAATAAATCATGACCTGAAAAAATACTGA